>PVIJ01002992.1:0-145379 GCA_004024925.1 Scalopus aquaticus | reverse complement strand
GTGGTACATATACACAATGGAGTACTATTCAGCATGGAAAGAAGATAAACACATGCAATTTGCCACAACATGGATGGAATTAGAGGGAATCATACTCAGTGAAATAAGCCAGAAAGAAAAAGAAAAATATCGAATGGTTTCACTTATAACAGGACTATAGGGAGGCCGGGTGGGAGAGAGACACTCAGCGGTGGGGGAGAGGGGAGGGGAGGATAAGGGCACAAAAGGGAAGAGAGGAGAATACAGGGGACCATGGAGATGGATCACGGGTGAATTGGTGGTGGGCTGCCCAAGGGGAATACAAAATGTAAAAGACATAAACAACAATAAAAAAAAATAAAACTTGAAGAATCCAAATATGACCATCCTTGTCTTTATCTTGTTGATGATTTTCTTACAGAGATGTCAGTGAAGTTGCTAAAAGAGAATATAGGAAAAAGAAGCAAGCTCCCGGCTCCTTCACCACTCAATAAGAGTTGCCCATAAATTTAGGGTTTTTTTAATGAGGAAAATCAAGATACTCTATATTCTAACAATCTAGAAAAGGTCATGTCTTCAAGTATATTGTCATTAAAAGTTTTTAATACTTACTCATATAGAGTAATGGGTGCCTTAGCTTTATGATGTTCTAATACAGACAAAACTGTTTTAAACTTCATAAGCCAACTTTTAGCTTTTACATAAGTTGAAACATCATAAATACTCATGAATCTAACAAAGACAAACATAATATGTTATAATAAAAATTATAATTAAAGGAAAATTATACCAATATAAATATAATGTTGGTCTACTAATGATGCTCAGTCCTGAGCTTGTATATCCCTCTACCTACTACCACAGTCACGGCACAGGAACATCTTTACTGTGAGACTCAGAGTATATCTGTTCTTGGAAACATTTGTGACGCTAAGTTAGAACATAATTAAAATTTCTCCAGACTAATTCTTTAGAGTTCAGAATCAAACTTTCTTTTATCATGTCTTATCTAGCCCAGGCCTCTTCAGGGTCCTGAAGGCTGTTCCTTCCTCAAGCTATATCTAGGAACTGATGATAAGATAGATTAACATGTTATTGAAATATTAACTATCAACCAGAGAGGATCTCCTATCATTGTTGCCCCACAACTTTTTCTTAGACCATTTGTTATGTGATGTTTGCCAGGACAGAACCAGATAAGGGTCTCTAAGACACTTGAGTTTTTTTCCCACCAGACTTGATAGCACCATCTATCAGCAATATCAGTTGGGTCAACTCCTCCAGAACCTATTTTCCTACACCCCCAACAGTCTAATTGCATACTCGAGGCTTCACTACCTCTCCTAGCCAGTAATTTAGTGAATATGCTATAAAGGCAAAATGATTATAATAGTAATTGAAATCATATGGGTGCTCTTTCATGTATTAGTCTCTTATCTAATATACTGCAGACAACACTTCCTCCAGAATCTCCTAGTTCACCAAGGTTATGAACCTTCAGGGGAAAAAAAGGTATAAACAAGTAAAATAAGAAGTGAATGAATGGATGGATGGGTAGATGGATGGATGGATGGGTGAAAGATGAATGGAAATATGGAAAGATGAACAGATAGACAAAAATTGATTGATCTGGGCATTCAAGTCTTAGTTTGTTCACATTTTATCCCATGCCCATTCAATATTGGAAATACCAATTAGAGAAGTATTACACTTACTTTCCTTGGATGGAGCAATAGCTTTTGGCTGCACCAATCAATATCCGGGCTGCTTCCATACTGAGCAATCCATTATTACATTGTTTTTCAAAGCTACTCTAAACATAGAATTTTAAATAAAAATTAAAAAGGATCCAAAAAGAAATGTATGTACTCTACTTGACCTTTTCATAGCCCCCAAAATTATTATTGAACTCAACATATGAAAACACAATTTTACAAAAAAAAAATTGTATAGAAGGAAAATTTCAAAGTAAATATTTACTGAATATTCATTTTTTTAAATTTCTTGTTGAAGTAATACTGGTTTATAATATATAGGTTTCAGGTGTACATCATTCTAAATCAATATCTGTATATATTACATTATTTTCACCACAAAGTCTCATTCTATCTTCCACCATACATTTGATTCCTTTTACCCTAATTACCCCTTTGTTATCCACGCCCCCTTTCTGGTAACTAGTAATTTGGACTTAAGGGGTGAAGAGTGGGAGGTAGGGATGGTGTAGGCACCACCTCCTAGTAGGCATTCTACAAAAAAATTGTGACCATATTACTACTCTGGGTAATAGCCTTTCAAACGTTGACAATATTTTAAATTTGTATTTACAGAAATGCTTAAAAGGATGGTAATACAGTGTTGATATTTTTGTATTATAAAGAAATAGGTTCTTCATCAGGAAAAATAAAAAGAAGGATCCATAGGTTAAAAGAGATTTTATATATGTTCATTGCAATGCATGGAACTTTACTGGAATCCAATTTAAAATATGAACTGAAAATACACATTGATCATATTTATCAGACCATGGAAAATTTGACCATTCACTTTATGTTAGATGTTATTAAGGAATTTATAAGTGCAATGTTAATATTTCACTGATTTTTAGGAGACTTTGAAGTTTAGTTATACATACTGAAATATTTATAGATGAAATGATATAATATTTGGAATTTGTTTCAAAATAATATGGACAGTGGGATAATGAAGCCCTCCTGTGAATCAGCAGCAGGGTTAGTCATGTGTGGACAGTCTATATGACTGGATGATGGGCAAAGGGGTAGAGAGTTCATTACACTATTTTATTTACTTTCATATATGCTAGGAATTCTTCATAATACTATATTATAAAATGAAAGTAAAAAAGAACTCTGGGCATACTGAATACTTTTTATATTTGCAACACTGAATAAAATTTATCCCATTGGAATGTAGCCCCAATTTAAAATGTGCAATTTGAGGAGGGGGGGGGGAATATAAAATAAAATGTGCAATTTGATAAGTTGGTTTAAACTTGATTTTCCTAGTAATTTTCCTAAGTTTACATTGAAACTTTTAAATAGTAAATCTTAAATATTTTAAGAGAACTTTTGACTCACTAGATTTATTTTAACTTATGAGACTTATAAGAGTTAAATAAGCACTAGACAGAATTTTATATAGAAAGAACTCAAATATACGTGGAATTTATAAAAGTAATTTCAAATATTTGAAGATGTTTAAATAACTAGATATGTAAATAGAGCCAAATATTATTCAGAGACCCCTTAAAAGTAAACTGCTAAAATTTGCTAGGCTTAAAAACAAAATAATAAGACTTGTGACTTGAACTTAAAGCTTAAGAGGTTTTTTTAACTTTCGTAAATAAAACATTAATTTTAACAACCAAAGAATTATCAAAAGGTTTATGATGGGGGGAGTTGTACTTACCTGAAAACTGTATTTAAGTATTAAAGGCATGGCAAGAATTTTTTTTTTTAAAAGCAGATATAGGAACAGTACTGACCATTTGTATGATAGAAACATGCAACCTGGCTTCTTCTATTAAAGCTTCATCTGTTGGAGACTCCTCCTCTTTTTCATTACCATGTGAAACTTGGGAAAGTTGAATAGTATCAGACTGAGTTTAAAAACATACAGTGATGAAGTTTAAAAATAAGGAAAAATAGCAAGGAGATGTCAAATACTTCACCCAACAAAGATCCCAGTACCCAAATAAAACGGCTAAAATGGAGTATGTATAACTAGATAATATATAAGAAGTGCTGCATTCATTTGTGGCTTAGGAACTGTTCATTTGTGGAGATTTGGAAGTCAAACTCTTCCCCAGATCTCTGTGTGCTTGACAGCTCTCTGAAGCACTCTGTGTTTTCTGGTTTTTATAAATACTTAGATGGGGAGAAAGCTCTCGTTCCTTAGCCTGTTGGAAACATCAGCTTGGCAGAGACCATTGATAATCAACAATCAGTGTGTAAAACCAACCATTCTCCTGTATTGACAAATAAAGATAGATCACCAAGACCATCTCTTTAGAGACAGAATTCAAACAAGTCTTTTTGCTGAGATAACAAAGCTAATAGATCCCTCCTCAGTTTTCTCACATTTAATTAGCAGGAGAGATGGATGGGTGGATGATAGGACTGATTAGATTATCTTATCATCTATCTGATAAAGCAAGAGAGGCAGACTCACAGGAAAGAAAGGCTATTTTTTGCCAGGTATCAACTCACAGGAATGATGTATTCAATCCTCGTTTTTTCTTCTACTAATGTCCAATTAACATTTGTCAAAATTTTTTCTGCTTTAGATAAGTTTATTGTATTTTGTATTATCTCCTGTATGTGCATAATGGCATTCTGCATGGCCTTTTGTCTTGGGAAGGAAAGAGCACACAAACCTGTGACAAAAAAAAATTAATAAACCAAGGACCTCAACAGTATACAATGAAGGTTGCGAGGGGAAATGAAAATGTCACACGCTGGAATGAAATCTTGGCCTCATCTGCATAGTCAAAACAAAGTGCTTAGAGCAAGGACAGATTTTTGTCCAAACTTTTTCAGAAAATGACTCAACTATCTATATCCTTTCAGTTACATAGCTCAATTTTATCTGACTCAATACTGAAGAATGTTTTATTAGTTTCCTTTCCTTCCCTACACAGGTTTCCCTCACTATCCAAAAGTAGAAGTTTCCTATTTGGTATGATTTGGCAGATTATTTTTTGGTTCTGAGAATGCTAGTACCATTAATTTATATGAGAAAATTTCTGAGCATTCCCAGTCCCCAAAAAACAACCCACCAAATCATACCAAATAGGACCCTTCTTCTTTTGGATAGTGGGGGAAACCTGCAGCTGGAGACTTGACTCACTAATTTAAGGCAGCTAATCAATATTTCTCAGCATATAGAAAATAATGTGTATCTTCTACAAGTAGAAGGTCTGATTATTAAACTACACAAATTCCTGGGATCCACTCTCTACCTAGACAATCACATTGGTCAAGAAACAAGCATTTTAATAAGTTCAACTGATTCTTATACATATAAAATGGAAAGGTTACTGCAATACAGACTCCCCCAAATCTAACATCCCTATTTATAAGTCAGCAACCCTACATGTCCAAAACTTGTAGCAGTTTGTATTTTCTGAAGGTATGAATTTGAAGTTATAGCTAAGAGGCTTAGTTACCAAAAAGAAAATTAGAGAATGAGCTTAGCCTTCTCACTTGGAATTCCATCTCAATAAAAACAGTTCTTTATTTGTAATTGTATATAAAATGTCTCATAAAGTTAAAATCATTTATAAATATTTCAATTTAACTCTATTGCATTGTCTATGGAACACTGTGTGCAGTAGTATTTGATTTGGAGGGAATTCAGAAAGGTCTGAAGCATATCTCTCTCAGCTCACTATGATCCACAGTAAAGAAGTACTTGACTATAGTTAACAGAGTTAGCAGATGTTAGCTTTGAATTAAAAATTCATATAACTAAGACCACACACAGAGAAAGTTTATTCACTCACTTAATTAGATCCTGCTAATATGATGAAACAACAGCCACTTTCCAGGTGTTCTGAGAAAACACAAGTATATGTGGCCCTCTTGGTGGCACCAAAACATTTGAATGAACTTCCTGTCTTTCAGATGATCTCGGAAGAGTATGAGGAGATATCCCTTAAAAGCTTAGACCAGATGGAAGAAGCTGCTTTAAAACTCTTACTGAAAAATTCAATTCTGTCAAGTCACCTGTTAAATTTATGCTGCACAGACTTCCTAAAAAGGATAAGCATTGACTTTTGAGATAAAGATGTGTCATATAGTTTTGTTTCATCATAAGTTAAAGAAAATCTTGAGGTTTAGCTAACACAATACAGAATTTACAAGGAAAGAAAAAGAAAAAGGAAAACCATTATTACCATGTTAGTAAAAACCCTCATTAATGTTGTCTTTGCATATCAGAGTGAAAGGAATCACAGGAAAGGAAGTATGGGAGAAACCCAGATATTATGTACTAAACAAAGACAGTAAAGTGGGGACTAACCCCTGGGAGTCGAAGGAAATTGGAGGGAAAAGCAGTGCTAGCAAACTATCAGGGGCTGCAAAGTGTCCATGCATGCTCCAGCTTAGGAGCTGATCCGTTTCCAAGAACAAGGACAAACCCATAAGTAGGGTAGAAGGAGAACTGTCAAAAATCTATACCATTTATTCACCCTATTACATATTGGTTTGTCACAAGCTCTGCAGTGTTGTCTATGGGCCACGATTCAGAAAGGGGCATGAAACAAGTAGAGCAGTGATGTCTCGTATGGTTAGGATAGGGCTGAATTCACCAGTCTGTTTCCCTGTTTAGAAGAACTCCCCTACAACATCACTCTTCCACTGACCTCTCATTCGTTCCATGCTTTCCAAGAAACCTTCTAATTACGAATTTGGTTTTTAAAGGAAACTGGTACTTAGAGGTGAACACCCTGAATAATGATCACAGCTATATCAGCCGTAAAAAGAAATAATCCTCATTATAAATTAATAATGGTTTTCTGCTTTATCAATGTGAGTGAGGTATATGGAAATCTGCAGCAGAAAGAAACAGTTTTCTGCAGCAGTAAAGCTGAGGACTAGGCCATGGGCTACTAGATGATACTTTGTTAACCCCCCTCTTCCCATCCCTCCTGCACCCTTTGCCTCAGACTGATTATTTTATCTTGAATATCTGCAGTGACCACATGTCCACTTGTGATTTTATCATAACTCTGCATTTTATTATCAACAGTCAGAAATTCCCTCTAGAAAATGGCACTGTGGTAGAGCCTATTCTCCCCCACATTCTTTTATCAATAGACTCTGAGATTGGGCTGAGCACATGGCCAGCCAGATAAAGATAGTATTTCGTAGCTTCAAGTTCTGACTAATGAAATGTGAATGGTAATGATATCATTCCTGGATTGTGCCCTTAAAAGCAAACTGCTCACTCTCCATTGTCATTACCACCCCTATTTTCCCTTTGGGGTTGACGGGATTGAAGAGGAGGGGGAGGAAGTTGATTTCTACCTGCAGACAAGAGGAACACCCCAGGGAGTGGAAGGGCTATAAGAGAGGGCTCCTGGCTCTGGACAACCTTCTTATTCTTTTGCCAAACCATCCTATTCCTTTGACTGTTGATGTGGATGAACCAATGTAAGACCTATAATATAAGACCTATAAATAAAGAGTGGATGAAAAGACATGATTTCTAACCCAATTCCTTGGGCTCCATAAGAAGTCTTCCCACGATCTACAACAATAATCTGTTTGCACCACTCTCCCCAGTTAATTAATGAAAGGCAGATATACTTTACCTAATGTCCTGGCTGAATGAGTCATCAAGTATGAGTTTATCATCATAGTCATTAAAGATATTACTTGTACATAAAATAGACACTGAAAACAAAACACAAATAGTTAGGACTAAAACATTAGTAAGCTCTCCAAAGGGAATCATTGTTCAATTAGCCACCAACAAATTTTTATCTTAACCCACATTTTTTACTTCTGCCTCTGACAAGCAAGGTGAGGCAAAAGGATTATTCTGTGTGCACAGCAGAAATATAATACACTATGGCAAAAATATAATACACTATGACAAAAAAAATAGGTTTTGTACTTTCTGGAAGGGATAAGGAGAAGAAGAAAAGAGCTCTCCATAGTTAGCACTTTCAGGAGAAGTCATGCAAAGCCAACAAGGTAGTAGTCATCACAGACACAACTGTGGAAATAGCCCAGTCATACTGGGCTGTGGTGAGCAGGGGTGGCACTGGGACGTATGCCTGGCACAGGCATTACTATCGCTGCACAGGAAGCTCTGAGGAAACAGGTGGGAATTGTGGTAGGGTCTGGAGAGGCCTGTGCCCAAGTAGAAACACAACCACAGGTGCATTATCTTGGAGTTGTTGTTGATCATTCATATTATTTAGGGCCAATTAATTTAACCACTCTGAGCATCAAGGGTCCATCATTGAACAATGGTGTTTACACAATACATGCCAAATTTGACTAACAATAAGCACTGGAAGTGCTCACTGACCTCTAGGTCTACTCCCTGTAAATTCTGGTTCTGTTATTTCTGGGATGGTGCCAAAGGGATTCTTAACATCAGACAGATTTGGGAAACTCAATAAAATGATATTGAAATGTTAGTTAACATTTCATTTACTTGGTTTTAATCCATTTTTTTGCACAAAAAAGAACTGAAGGTTATATGTTGGTTATTTTATTTTTCCACTGGATCATGGAAGAACCTTTACCAAACCACAGATTTATGTGACGTCACATGTATTCTCAGACCATGACCACAGATAAAATGTAAGCCCTCAGGAGAGATGGTGAGGAATATGATATTCATTTTTAAAGAAAAAAATACCACTTTCTCTTTGGGGAGAACTTGAGTTTTTTCTCTAACACATTATTCTCTCTCTTTTAAAATTTCACCACATGCAAAATGGGCAAGGTGATAGTTGCTCCCCAAAAAAGGACGTTAGAAAAATGCTATATCTCTGGGGTCTTCTGGAACAAGCAAAAATTGCAAAGAACAGAAAATCCTGGGCTGGAAATCAAATAATGTCAGGAAGCTATGCATCTACCTCCAGATTAAATTTCCTTGGGAGATGTCAAGATAGTCTTAATTCATATTATTCAAATACTTTTCTCCCTCCCAAGAGGGATTTATCTGACTGGGAGGTGGGAAAGTGGGACACCTGGAGATTGCTAGCAATTTCAAAAAAGTTCTTCCACTATCTCTCACAGTACTTCCACAAAATTTGAGGGACTATCTGCAGATGCACTAAGCTCTTTGGATCTTCCCTGGAGTCTTACTACTACAGATGTTGCTGTGACCAGAGAGCCCAAAAATCTACCAATTAGCCCATGGGGGAAAAGGCTTTGAATGAAGAGAAAAACCAGCTTTGTTTTTCACTACAGATAATGGAGACTTCAGCCAAAAAAAATTTAGGAATTTTTAATTAGCCCTAAAGATAGATATACATAATACAAATATAACTAAAGTATTAATTCAGAAGTTTACAAAATCTTGCTTCCCTTAGTGTATGTAACTGACATTTCAGTTATTGCTCTAATAGCTATAGGGATTGGTATGCTCTAGATAGGGTATGATTTTTTTCATGCTTTCTGACAGCTATTTATAAATAGCATTTATATGCTCAATAACATTTATTGAGCATTTATTAAGTGTGGGCCATTTTACTAAGCCTTGTCTCATCCTCAACTGGAAACTGAGGTCCCACAAGTCTTGGGGAAGTTGCCTAAGGTCATTCAATCTGTTAATGGTGGCGTTCCAGATTCAAATTCAAGTTCATCTGATCCCTACATCTATAACCATTACATGATTGTTAGTCCCTTGCATGTTGTCAATGTAAACTCCCCTCTGAAAGTTCCCTGCTACTAAAAAAAAAAAAAAAAAAAAACCCATATTTTAAAAAAATGGTTAACTTTATCACTTAGGGACAATGACAAGTACTACAAAGTAATTAAAAATATATAAATATGAATAGTCATGAGACATGATTTTTCCTACCTTTTGTGGTGACTCCATTCTTTGTCCAGACAAATTATAAACATCAGGAGACAAGAGTAAGCTAAAACTTCCTTTAATTCCAGACCATGCAATAACAATTGCCCATTTCCAATTATATGCATAACTGGAATGCATCAGAATAGGGCTCACTAACACAACAGTACACAACCTGTGGAGAAAAATTTTTTAAATCATCCCTTAGGTATTATTATTATTCATGGTTGAAACTGTAAAAAATAATAAATTCCATATAAAAATTTTCAGGAGACGACAACCTAGTTTATTGATAAGTTGTTTAAACATCTAGAATTTACGAAATCTACCGTCTAAATTTTGCATAAACTACTCAAACCTTGAAATATAATACTAGAAATTCTACACAAACATAAGGAATTAACATTAACACTAGTGTGTACTATTTAGATTTGGGTAGTAAATTCCTTCAGGGAAATGTCTTCAAATAACATTGACTAACTCATGGAATCCCTGAAAAAATAGGATTGGATTCAGAAATTAGGTGGGGACGCCATGTAGATCATGGCCAAAAAGTTAAATTATTGCAGATACAGTAATAAACGTAGGTCAACCAAATTTCTCTTGAACTCCCATAAGAATCATCCACTAACTGTTATATAAATAATTTCAATTCCAATTGCTGTCTTCTTTCTCTACAAGTCATTTTTCTATAGAACTTGCGCCAGATTTAGAATCTATCTTTAAGGGATCTGTACCAAAAGCGTATCAGTACTGCCCTTCAAAGATCTTAGCAGAAATAACACTGAGGTGTTCTCGGCTTCAAAAAATATATTGTGTAACAGTGGCTCAGCTGGAACTGTCACAAAACAACTTAAAGAATTTCGATTATTAAAAAACATAAAATCTTCAATTATCATCAACAATGCATGTAGTTAATGTAAGTAAACATTCTGCCTTGCAGTTAAACCTTTTATAAAGTAATTCTTGCCAACCTGGGCCTCCCTGGTGGTGCAAGGAACCAAGTCTCAGCACTATGAAGCTACCAGCAACCACTGCAGCATGAGTTCCATCTCCAGCCAGGGAGCTAACCCACACCGCACAGCAGACCTCTCCTGTCTCACCCGCTGCTGCCCTCAGCAGTGGATTTCAATCTGCCTGTTCTGCTCCCCACTCTGCCTCTGGTGAATCCTCTCACCTCCCCACACCTCTGGCGTACACCCCAGCTCTTATATGCATAAATAAATAAAATCCTTAAAAAATTCTTGCCAACCTTCCCAGCCTGACTAAATAATCTCTGTCTGAAATAGAGCAACTTATATCATTACCTCACATCTGACACAGAGAGGCTAAATAGTAAAGATGGTGGAAGCAATCTACCTGGGTTCAAATTGGGGCTTCTTTCAGTAACAATATAAATTTAAGCAAGTTATTCAATCTTCCCTAGCCTGTTTCTTCATCCGTAAAATGGAGATGGCAATAATAATCATACTTGCCTCCAAGGATAATCATGAAGATTCAATTAAAGAAGGCACCGTTCATAAGGCTCAAAATGAAGTTTTGAGTGTGGTTTGTACTTGGTACATATTAGCAATGATTATTGTGTCTAGGTGTGTGTTTAGTTCATCCACTCTGAAATGTTTTTTTCAACAAGCTCCTTATGGAAAACCCCGTTCACACTTTAAGGATCCCTGAGGATGACTTCTTCCATTAAAATCTTTCCTCTAGTGAGATGGAACCATAAGCTCATTCACTTGCCATTTGACCCTAGCACTTAACTAGCCATTTGATTTTGGCAAGGTAGTTTGTCTCTTTTGATCATTTTCTTCATTTATAAAATAGAGATAATAATTCTTATCTCCTGGTGTTATTGTGAAGATAAAGTGAGAAAATGGATGTGTAGCTGAGCTAAATAATATACAGAAAACCATCTATCTTTCTTTATACACTGTGACCAATCTCAACTGCACATAAGCTGGTGGAAAGAAATGTAAATTGCTAATGAAATAACTTAACCTCCCTGAGAATGGGGCCTGTATAATCATTGCATATATTAAATTGATTTTTTTTCCTCTGCCAGCCTATATGCTGCTGTTTTGATTACTTGACCAGCCTGAGAAGAACCCAGAGGAATAGCATAATTTTCCCCTGTGCCTTAACAGTGCTAACTTTTGTCCTTTGTGCAGGACTGTAACACATCCTTCTGGTCAGAGTTGCATGAAATGCCTTCATAGTCAGCAGAAGCAATGTTTCATGAGAACATCTTACAGAATAAGTCCCGTTGGTCAGGTTTGACCTGAGTGTAAATGACAATACTTTCAGAAGCACTATCATGAATTCTCATGAAAGACACCATCTCCATGAGTGAGCAGTAGTATTCTAAAAAACAAAAACAAAAAACCAAAACAAACAAATACACACACACACACACACACACACACACACAATAAAAAAAACATGCTGGTGCTTGTGGAAATCAAGTTTAAATGCCTACTCTGCCCTTACATGTTGGGGTGACCGTATGCAAGTTTTAAACCTCTCTGCGTTTCATCTGGGAAATGTTGCAGTAACACCTTCCTCATAGTGTTGTATTAATATTAATGGCATAATGCACATTGTAAGTGTTTAATAAAGTTTTTTTTTAATTTTTGTTATTCATATCTTTTACATTATTGTGTGTTCCCCATAGGTTACCCACCACCTGTTCACCTGTGAAGCCATTACCATAGTCCCCCATGCTCCCCTCTTATAAACAGTTTTAACATAATAAACAATGATGAAAATTAACAAAAATGTTAGGTGCCATTAATCTAGTCTGCAACCTTTAGTGAGTGTCACTCAAACTTTAGTGAGCACATTGAAAGTTTCGTGGATCACAGCTGTGAAAATTCAACTCAGTAAGTTGGGATGAGTCTGTGAAAAGTTGATATTTGTGAAGTCATTTTTTAAAAAGGAGCCACTACAGAGAAATTGCATTACCTGTATGGTTTAAACTAGATTAAAGACATTTGGGTTGGGTGAAAAACAATTGTTTCAAGAAAATATCAAACAAATAATTACTTGAAAATTTTTCCTGAGCAAGAGAATTGATGATTACAGACTTTTTTTTTCCTTCCCTCCCCCGCCCCCCCCCCGATTATAGACTTTTAACCAGAGGATGGAATCAGCTTTTAAATTCTTTCTAGAGAATCGGTAACCATAGAAAAGTTATTTTGTTAACACTTCATCACCTACTTTTTTGACCACTTACCTCATCTTCCTCTGTTCCTCCCATAAAACTCACCAACTTTATTTCTATTTGTGGCCACATTTTAGGTTTTCTACTTGACTCTGTATACCCTGAATTGCAATTATTTGGTCCCCCAAAATGTGCTTTGCCTTTTAACTGTCTCCTGAATTTTTAGGTTAACTGGTCCATGAATTAGCAATTCCATCAAATTCAACTTAGGCTGATACTATTTATTCTGCCCCTTCTCGTTTTACAGACGAAATCTTGTAGAGTAAATGGACTTTCCCCTAGTCACACAGCAAGCCATTGTCAGGACCTTGGCAATAATGACGATTTCCTGACTCCACATCTACCCTCTTTTTGCTAAAACTTACTGCTTCACAGTTCTAATTCTGGGCTGGAGACCTAAGTCCAGTAAGCAAACTTTAAAATACATTTCTTACCTTACAATATTCACTGTTGCAAACAATATGACTAAGAAAACTATAGTGTGAAATCCTAAATACATGTTGTCTCCACAGCCAATTACAATGCCAAAGAAAGTATATATTAAATGTTGGTACATAGATGAAAATATCAGTAGGAACCTAGAAAGAATGAAAGGAAATTACATTTTAAGCAATGCCTTTTCTGAGCAGTTTCCTTTCCACATAAAAAAGCATGTAGCATATATATCTGCCATTCTTGTCTTAGCAGTGGTCCTAGGCTAAAGCAATCAACATTTTAAAATATTTATTGGCGTAAAAATATTTGGATCTCAAAAGATGCAAGACATGTTTGTGATTTGCATGAATGTCCTTACCTTGAAAGTTCTCCTGTCTATTTTCCCATCTAATGAATTCCTAAAAATTTTGTAAGGCAACTCTGATCCCATGTGTCATATGTACTGATAATGTAATGATCCTGACTGACCAAGAGGTTATCTATATTCACATTGTAATGATCTTGACTGATGGAAAGATGTGGGCAAGTAAAAATAAAGCAATTTAAAAGCAACCATTTTTTTATGAAGACACTGATATACATGTGAAAGACAGATTAAAATCCTGACTATGCAGAGACCCCGCCTAAATCAAAATTAACAAGTGGTTCTGATAATGGGCCTCTGAAAAGTGTTATAAACATCATAATGAAGACAACTTAAAATGTTTATGAACATCACATCCATAGTTCTAAAATCTTCTCCAGATTTTGGTGTCATCAGGCCTTCGTTCCCTACAGATGGGCGCATGCCAGGACTGGCCCTGCCTTGCCAGACCCCCAAATTTTGCCAATATGTCCATTACCTTCCTCCTTTTGCTAGCAACTGAATTGGATGTTTATGTTATTGCAATGGGTGTTCTCCCAATAAATTCACATTGTGGTTACATGCATTAGGCTTGAGTCATGAGTGAAGCCTTCCCACTCTGGGACAGTTAGCACCCTAAAAATCCTGATAAAACAGCTGGCATAGCTGGCAGAGTCTCATGACTCAAATATCTTGGTAAAACTAAATTTATAAACTTGTAATCAAAATGTTGGGGTCAATTAGATTCCTATAGGAAATACTGCTTTTTAAAAAATATTGGGGTCAATCCACAAAAAATAAAGCTATCACTATCCCTGAGCATATATTGATTTCCACCAATTCATGGAAACCTATAAAGGCTTATATTTGTTTAAAAAAAAATGCTCTGTTAAAGATCCAGCAAGTGTTGTGTGATCCTCCAACCTATTACCTTCCTTCCCCTTATTAACTGACCTAAGAAAAATGAAATCTCTGCCTTAACTTCTAAAAAATTTACATGCTATTGATTTAGATAGGCAGAAAGGAAAAACTTTAGCAAAGAAAATTCTTGAAAATTAACCCTGGAAAATAGGATCCTCATTTTAAAGACCTAGGGAATTATGTAAATCCCTAGGAAGCCCAGAGGCAGAAAATTACTCCGGGTCATGATGGAAGAAATATAATGATGATAGAAAATAAGTTATTTAATAGACAGGAGTTACAGGATATGCACAGATATTATAATTAATATAACTAAATATTTATCATATTAATTATTGTTAATAACATTTAGTTTTATTTACTTATCAGGACAACTTAAACACTAAACTTGTATGATATCTATAGCGAGTACACAATAGAATGCTTACTTTTTAATTATGACTTCATTCCTTGCTTTAAAGCTTAAGGAATCTAAATTCAGTCCTACAGTGGCTAAAGCAACTATGCCCGACATTCCAAAAAATTCCACTGTGGAGGGGAAAAAATGAATAATGTTAGTTGCACTCAAATCTGCATGCTGGTTTACTTTGAGTGAAGAAACTTAGTGGTAAACTTAAGAGCAGTATTTCTTATTTTATTCATATGACATACAGAGTAACAAAACAAAAGAACGGACAAAACCAAAAGAAAACAAATCCTAGAGATGTAACTGCCTAATTGAGGCTACGAGAGGGGGAAGGGGACCAAACTGTCTATAGTAAAGGACTATGGGGTGTGTTGGTGGTGAGTGTCATGTGATTACATCTAAGGAGGTGTGAAAGGTGTGAACCTATTCCCCTAAATCATAAACAGTATTGCAAACCAACATTACTTCAATTAAAAGAAAAGTGGTATTTCTGGGAAAGGGATTGGCCTAACCCTAATCAATCAGGGGTCCACAACCTTTTTCTGTAAAGGATCAGATAGCAAATATTTAGTTCTGGGAAGCAAACAGCCTAAATTGTAATACATAACAAGCCATAGATAATATATCAGTGGATGCTGTCCAATAAATAATAGGCTCTGAAATTTTAATTTCATGTGATTTCTGCATGCTGCAAACTATTCTCCCTTTTGGTTTTTTTGTTTGTTTTTAACCATATTAAAGTATAAAAACCATTCTTAACTCCTGAGCTATACAAAAATAGACACATTTGGCCCACAGGCCATAGTTTGCCAGCCCATAATGTAAACTGTTGTTGAAGTTAAGGCTAGTGAAAAAATAATTTGAACAGCCTCTGCTTAGCACCTCAGGGATGTTGTGCTTTGTGTGCTGAAGGTTGTGGCCCAAGTTCAGTGTTCCTTTGGTGACAACAAATCCTGAAGTTTGCTGTTCTTTTTAACTAATAGAGAGTCCCCTAAAACTGTAATTTTTTGGAGTCTAAACAAATGTGTAAATGCTGTATGAGGCAGGAGAATCAACTATGAAGAATGTTTGAATGCCCTAAAAACCAACTGTCCTAGACTTTAGAACCTTCAAACAGTATATAAACATCAGATAGAAAGGAAGGGAAAGAAAGAATGTGCAAGGCAGAAATAGAAGCCCACAGGGCACAGCTGGTTGCTCTGCGAATATGACCCACATGTTTCTATTATGGTCCCTGCATCTGTCAAATGGTTACAGAAGAACAATGTCTAACAGAGACAATATAAGGATTCTGTTAGATAACATGAAGTGTTTCCACACTTTTAAAACAATAAATAAAAGATAATCATTATTATTATGTATTACTTTTCTATGTTCACTTTACTGCTTAGTAAATTAATATTGTTTATTAAAGAGGATTTTATTATTCCTTTGGCTTTTCTAATCATTTAAGTTCTATTTAACTTTTGTTTTTCCTACTTATTTAATTGATTTTAATGTAAATAACTAATGACAGTAAAACCAGTAATGCTGGGCACTGTGATGAATGGGAAACTGTCTCTCAAAATCTTATTCGGATTTTAAAGCTCATCATAGATTTTTTTTTTCAGTAATAGTTACTCCTTAGAAACAACATCTGCTATGAGTAAACCACTAAATACCTTTATTTTAAATGTGATGACATTTTAGTATAATCCCAATATTATAGGGCTATATGGTGTAAATGTACACATTAATCTAAGTATGTACACTTAGATGTATTCTTTAAAGGTGGTTGGCATATACCAAAATATATCAATGGTGAAACTTATCATATAAATTTATAGGTGATTTTTATCTTCTTTGACTTTTCAGATTGTTTTCAAAATTCTACAATGAATATTTGTTACTTTTATAATTAGACAAATGAAGTCTTTTAAAAATTATAAACTCTTTTATATTGAATGGTATTTAAAATGTTCTGGAAAGAGAGAAAAAAATCATGGAACATGTAATAAAGGAAGCAATTTTCATTAGAATAAACCCAAGTAGTTCATAAAAAAAAATAAAGAGCCGTAAAAAACGTTCTGAACTCAACGATAAGAAACCATCACAGAAAACTGATGCTGCAGACTGGTGACCCTCAATCTCTCTCTCTCTGGTTTAAAAAAGTGAAGGTGCTGCTGACAAGAGAATCACAGGGATTTTATTTCCTAAAAAAAAAACAAAACAAAAACAAAACCACACAGGATTCAGAAATGTATGTGTCTGAATATATTAAGATGGCACCTGAGGCTTTTGACATTTATAGCTTAAACCAAAAAAATAGGAGAGAAGAGACAGCAGAGCAATCAGCCCACACACAGGAAGAAGGGGACGCATTGTTGGTGAGTTTTTCAGAATAATAAAGCTGACTAAAACTCATCTGCTTTTTATTATCTCCATCCCCCAGAAATTCCGAATAATATCACTGATAAAATACTTCTGTTTGCATAGAACCCCCACCACCACCCCTCTGGGTATACCTCTGGCCTGGACTTTTATATAATCTACCATCTTTCATGAATTACACACTGACTCTCTTAAAGGGGCTTTTGTATATTAAACTTAGACTTTCTCCTATGGGCTGATCTACGAATATTTCCAGCTGCCCTACCTGTCAACCAACAATTTTCTAGAAGCACTGCATTCTTTGTGTAGCAAAGTCTATGCAATTTTTGATTACTTTATCTCAATAAAAAGAATGAATAGGCTGATACAAGAGATTTCTGAAAGCCCAAGTTTCTTGAATTTAACACAATAAAGACAGAAACAGAAGTCACCATATATATTCAAAGAAGTAAGTCTCTAACCTTATTCACACACTCCCTGGACTTAAGCTGGTTGACAGTGTGGTCATTTGTTAAAAAGAAAATCAGATATCATGCCAGAAATGTAAAATTAGAAGATATATAAACGAGCATTTTATCTACCACTTTCTGGCAAAGGAACTTCTACTATAACAGTGTCTGTTACTGAGTTTTACTGTCAGGAATTTATTAAGTGTAAGAGTAAAGGCCTTCCCATAGTTGTTTCTTAATTCTGGAAGCAGAAAACAATGCAGTGGAAGCAGGAAGGGGTATTAGTTTCCTGAGACTACTGTAGCAGAGTACCACACTAAGTGTCTTAAACAATGAGAATTTACAATCTTACAATTCTGGAGGTTAGAGGGCCAAGAAAAAGGCTTTGGTTCTTTCTGATATCAGTGAGGGAGAACCAGTTCCAAGCCCTCAAGCACTAACTGAAAGCCCCTCTTTTTTTTTTTTTTTATTAATAGAAGGAAATGGAAAAAGAAGCAACAATTATTGGCTGCACTCCCTTGAGCCCAGTGATATGTTAGCAAATGTTTAAAACCAACTCTTTGAGGATGAAAAAAAATAAAAAGCCCTGGTTGTTAGTGCCTGCCAATTTGCATGGTGTAAATATTCTCTCTATGGTCAATTTCAAGTTACCAACACTAATCTCTTCAGCACAGAATTGGGAAGAGATATGCACTATTAGCTCTGGAGAGTCACATCACACCTATTATCACACCTATTACCTCATTAGTGTCTTCAATACCCCTACAAATTAGGTATTGTTAACTAAACCAAACCCTACGGAGATTAAGTAACATGCCAAGGTTACCAAACTAATTAGTAAAGCTGGGATTTGAACTCAAGTCTGCCTAACTCCAAAGCTCCGTGAGGACCAGTATCAGTCTATTTGGCCAACATGTGTTACATTACTTTTGGACATATGATAAGCACAGGGCTTGGCTGGGAAACATAGAAAAGAGAATAAGTAACAAGATGAATAAGTGACACTCCATTTTTAAGAATCTCATGGGCTAGTGAGAAATGGAAATATTATGTTTAAAATATTTTTTTTCAGATATTTAAGGCATGCATAAAGGGTCACAGCAGAGAGGAAAAAATGACAAAAGTTGAAGATAGTGGCCCTTGAGTGACTGTTTTCTGTAATTTTACTTACTCAGGGGAGAGAGCAACACACAGGTAGGAATGTGTCTGTAGAGGAAGTAGTCCTTTTAGGTAACTGGCTCTGGGAGACTGGTTACTTCAGGCAGGCCAGTAAAAACTTGGATTCTCAATCTCACTGAACTAAACTAACATATGATTACTGATGGCTGGGCACTCTGATTCCTGAGTTATTCCAATCTCCTGCTTCTCTTCAGATGTAGGTCCACCTGATTTCATCCCCTCCTTCCTGCATCCCAGCCCCAGTTCTGGCCCACTCTTTCTACAATCTCAATTTTGTAATCATTGAATTAAAAACTGTTGAGCTGGAAAAACCAAAAAAGCATCTCTCCTAGCATCCTCATTTTACAGATGGGTTGTTAAGAGTCAGAATGGAAATTAGCTCAGTGTTAATTCTCTTCCAGGAGAATGCCTGCGACTAAATGTAAAGTCAAAGAATGAGAGAGCAGTCACCTGGGGACTGAGGAGAGGGAAGGAGCATATGATTGAAATTAAGGGGATGTTAAGAGAGACCATGAAAGAGCTAGACATGGCAGAAGGATATGGCAAGGAGCATGGAGGGACCACAACAAGGGCAAACAAGTTGAGAAGAAGCACCTGGATTCAAGATCAAGAGAAAATAATGATGTATAAAGTTCATTTTGAGGACAGTATTTTTTAAATTTGTTTCAGCCTTACCTAAGTAGAAAGTCATGTACACCATTGAAATGCAAAGAACAACGTTTGTCAGCGTATTGCTAAAAAGGTCAGTCAATATAAACTGAATGATTCTTGCACACCAGTATCCACATAGTATACTTCCTAAAATGTCCAGGCAGAGACCCATGATTACGTGAAACCCTAGAAAAGAAAATGGGGGGGGGGGAGCTGAACTATAACTTTTGTTCCATTCATTGATGGCATTTGGGTCTATGCACTTTGGTTTGTTCTTGAAATTCAGAGTTGGGACTTTGTTTGGCAGATGGGAGTTCCCCATGAAAATGTAGCAAAAGAGGTTCAAAGAGTATACTTCTCTTATAGTCTGCAACTGGAGGTTTGCTTATCCAGGGCAGCAAACTCAAATGCTGCCCTAAATGCATGAATTTGAAAATCCTGTTAAAAACCAGAGTGAATAGCCAACCAAAAGTTTTTTTTACAAATGATGTCAGGGTCAAACAAACCAGGTCCCTGGTCCCACCAACCTGCAGTCCATTTGCGGCCCCTATACCCTGTGGGACATGGAGAATGGAAATTTTTCCATCATCATAATGTCAGGGGACAATAGTGGCAGTTGGTGAGCAGGTATCATGCAATGTCAAGGGTAGGCCTAAACAAAAAAGATTGTCACCCCAAATGCCTATGCTATGATTTGTCCTTTTTACTCTTTATGCTATGATTTGTCCCCCTCTCTAAATCTGCAGCTCTAACAAAGCAGCTTGCTCTGTATCCCAATAAATTTTAACCACATGAATCCATATCACTTTTAGAACCTGACTCTTCAGTACTATTTGAACCATTCTGCTTTCACCTCCAAGCTCAAATCCAGGAGGAAACAATTCTTAATATCCATTCATTGAGCCCCCAGATTGATCCAGGAAAAAAGATCTGAGCCAGATGACACAATTGTGTATGTATGTCTTTTACATATGCATGCACATGCATATGTGCATATTGAGGGAGATGAAATACATGATTTCTTTAACATCCTTTCCCCATAATGTCCATGACAATACATAGATACATAGTACAATACATAGTAATTATTTTCTTGTTACCTGGAGACTATTTTAATTGGTCCAAAAGCAAAGTGTAAGGAGAGCAGTAAAGTTAAGACATCTTGAATATATTTTAACTTCAGTGTGAAATGTACCATATAAGAATGATTTTATAACATATATAGACTCCCTCAAAATGCGCCTACCCTGATATGTGAAAGAGCTAATTAAGGTAGTCCGAAAAATTCCAAAAAAAATGGTTGTGAAACCACAAATGATCATTGATTCTCCTCTAATGATATCAGTGTACATTTTAGAAATGCCTGGAAAAGAAATAGAAAATAAAATTTAATATGGTGCATGAAAATGATGCTCTTGCATAGGAAACATAAAAATAGAAGGAGTATGCTAGGGGAAAAAAAGAAAGAAATTATGTGTCTGTAAACAGGCACATGGCAATAACATTCTTTAAAGCACCACAGTCTCAAACCATACTTGAGATTCAGAATAAAACAAAGCATTTCTTAGGACACTACATGTAGCTTGAATAAACATGAATCATTAGATTCCAAAAGAATCACATTTTATGAATAAGTTAAAATATAATCCAGAAATCCCCCCCTATATATATATACCTACATCTTCCCCACTGAAAAGCACTCTAAACTCTTTATCATGAACATTTCCTTCTCCTTTTAACACACACACACACACACACACACACACACACACACACACACACACAAGAGAAATGAAAAATTTATTTAAAAATTCATGGCAGCATTATAATGGTCAGAAGTGTAAATAACCTATAGTCCATTAGCTGATGAATGGATTAATATAAAGGCATAATAAAATATTATTCAGTCACAGAAATGAAGTACTGACTGATACATCTTATATCAGAGATGAACCTTGTAAACAATAAATAAAAGAAGCCAGACACAAAAATCACATATTGCATATCTGATTTACATGAAGTAGGCAACTTTATATGACTAGGAAAATCCATAGACACAAAATATATTAGGGATCACCAGGGACTTAGGGGATGAAGGAGTGAGGGAGGACTGTCAATGAGTATGAGATCTCTTTGGAGGGTGATGAAAATGTTTGAAAATTAAATGGTTATAAAGGCTTCATAACTCTGTAAAGAATGCTTAATTGTGAATTTTATGGTATGTGATTATATCTCAATAAAGCTATTATTAAAATAAAGTACAAAATCATATTGGCACTTAACATTCACTTTAAGTTTAATGGACAACAGAATCAATTGCCTAGTGATATACAACTTATGAGTAGGTTGATGGCGACTTTGCAGGATAGATTACACTGGTCAACAGTGAGATCATAACTGACTTTAAAAGGCCCTAATCTGTAGTATTTTGGTGTGCTGAACATGAATATAACCCTGAAAATTTTTTATTAGCTCTCGTTTTGAAGATATTTCATATAATTCACTTTATATCTTTTACTGTGTAAATTTATCCAGTAGGACTGCAACAACATCCTAAATCAGCCTAGAATGATGGAATATTACATCGCATTGCATAATACCATCATGCACACATCATCCAGAGTTGATTGCATCATTTTCTGATGCAATGCAATCCTACTGCCAGGCGGCTGCTGAAGTAAGCTGACGTCAGCAGTGCACTATAGAAAGCTCTACCGGAAAGGTTGAGCATTGAAAATATTTCAGACTTTGTGCGAGACAGTTTTTTTTTTAAATATATATTTTTATTGTTATTTATGTCTTTTACATTTTGTATGTGCGAGACAGTTTAAGCTACTGTTCCATAGAACTGCTATTATTTTATCCATTTAGGCACAATACAGAACACTAATGCCTCGAAAGTGTGTTAATAGCATGGACAATTTCTACTCTATTTGTGGGGAAGTGACATTTGCCAACCAGAAGAAAAGTATCACTTCTCAAGTGAAAGAAGGCTTATCATCTTTACTTCGGATGCAAGGTCGGTGACAAAGACAAGCCTTGGATCCTGCATATATGTTGTGCTCCATATACAACACAGCTTTCACAGTGGTGAAATGGTAAAAGACCATCCATGCCGTTTGTAGTCCACATGGTGTGGAGGCAGCCAAGCAACCACATAAAAGACTGTTACTTCTGCTTGGTTCCTCCTCTTTCTGGGGGAATAACGAAGCAAAAGAAGTTGAGAATAGTCTACCCAAACATTTCATCTGCATTGAGATGACCTGTTCAACAACCTGCTGCAGCATGGAATGCTTTTTGCCTAGTGTCTACAAACTTTCTTGGGAATGTTAGGGCAGAAAACTACAAGGATCTAGTAGAAGACATGTTGATGCAGTATCAGAAACTTGGCTGCAATATGTCTCTAAAGATCCACTTCCTTCATTCCCATCATGATTTCTTCCCTGAAAACTTTGGTATGGTTAGTGATGAACATGGAGAACATTTTCATCAAGTTATTGCATCAATGGAACAAAGATACTAGGGAAAATGGCCCACTACAATGCTGGCTGACTACTGCTAGACACTCCCGAGAGATGCTCCTGAACAGCTGTACAAGAGACAAGCAAAGAAATCTAAGAAGTAGTCTATGACTTGATTTTTTTTACAGGTATTAACCGTAGGCCTATTACTGTTCGCAAGCATTTCATGATGTAAACATAAATTTATTGCAGATAATAAAAAACTACAGCCAAAATTAGAATTTGACTGTCATATTCTTGTTGAGCACATACAAATTGATAGGAAATGACTAATTTTATTTCAGTGATATGACTTTTGTAAAAATTTGTTGACCAGTGTTGTTTCTCTTGAAAAAAAAAAACTTGTTTTATTCAAGGCAATAATGTGCCTGACTAAACATCCACTTTTCACCAACTCTTGAGATTCCAAGAGTAGGAAGAGGTGGCTTGACTGAAAGGAGCATCTTTCTGTCCATTTCCTTTCTTATTTGAAATGGATGTGATGGCTGGAGCATGAGCAGCCAACTTGTGTTCCTGAGGATGGAAATTACACACAAAGGATGTAGGAGCAGATAAATTCTACAACAAATTGCTATCATTTTATTTTAAATGTTAATTATCTTTTAAAGAAATTAAATATTAGAATAAAAGAGTTTATGTTTTCCCATATGTTTATCAATTATGGTGCTTTCCCTCTCTTTATGTAGATCCAAATTTCCATATGATACTAATTTTTTTCTTTGCCTGAAGGACTTCCTTTAACTTTTTTTGTATCACCTTGTCTGCTGGTAACAATTTTTTTCCAAATTTATGTGTTTAAGGACGTTTTTATGTCACCTTTGACTTTGAAAGATATTCCTGAGAATTCTAAGCTGTCAGTATTTTTCTTTTAGTACCTAGGTTGCTCTACCATCATTTGGCTTGCTTTGTTTTTGAATATAAGTCTGTTATCAATGTTAGATATTTTCATTTTGCAACAGAGTGCAATGCCATCCTACCTGCTGGATTTAAACCAATTTCTTTAACCAAGTGTCTACATATGGATTTTCCTGTTGGAAACATGTATAATAACTATTTGGCTTTTCAAATCAGCAATATATATTAAAAATTCCAAGAAAAATATGAACTTTGCTACCATAAGACTGGAAAAGGTAGGAAGGTCTCACTACATTGGACATAAAAATGTTCATTAAAAAGTTTGAATGCCGGGGCCTCCCTGGTGGCACGGCAGTTGGGCACTATGGAGCTGTCCATAACGTGATTTTGACACCCAGCCAGGGAGATTCCTGCGTGGCATGGCGGACCTCTCCTGCCTCACCCGCTGCTCCCCTCAGCAGTGTATTTCTGTCCATCTGCCTGTTCTGCTCCCTGCTCTGTTTCTGGTGAGCCCTCTCGCCGCCCCATGCCTCTGGCTTGTACCCCAGTTTGTATGCATAAATAAATCTTTTAAAAAAAAAGTTTGAATGCCTCTTTAAAAGTGATTGATACTTTTTATTCAGAAACCTGACCATCATCACTTTTGGACAAACTTGTCAGCTTCTTGGTCCAATAAAAGTGTTTATATGGACATTCTTTAAGTCTGTAACCATTATTAGCTTTGTTCCTCTTTATATAATGTATCTTCTCCCCTTGCCATCTCAAATTTTTTCTCTTTATCACTGGTTTTTAGGAATTGGATTTTTATGTGCTATAGGGTAGTTTTCCTTGTGTTTCTTGGACTTGGAATTTGTTGAGCTTCTTGAACCCGTGACTTGGTCATTTTCATTAACTTAAAATGTTTTCATCCATTACCTTTTCAGATAATTTTTGTTTCTCTTTCTCTTCCCTTTTTTCTTCCTCTCTTCTCTTCTCTTCTCTTCTCTGGGAGGTTTGTATGTTAAGCCACTTGAAAGTGTCCCACAATTCACCAATTTTCATTTTTTCATCCTGCATTTTTGGAAAGTTTCTATTGCTGCCTCTTTGTTCAATAATCCTTTCTTTTGCATTGTTTAATCTGATACTTAGTTCACCTAGTTCCTCTTTCACCTCAGACATCATGGTGTCTAAAATTTTCCCCTAGGTCATTAGGTAAAACTCCAGAAATTCTTTTAATTTCTCTAAAAATTTCACGTAGGTCACTTTATATCTCCCATGTCCAGTGGCATAACTCTGCTCTCCAGAGTTAAAAAATCCTGATTAGTGCATTTGCCAACTCCATATGTAAACACTCCCAATTTTTTTAATATATATTTTTATTGTTATTTATGTCTTTTACATTTTGTATTCCCCTTGGGTAGCCCACCACCAATTCACCCGTGATCCATCTCCATGGTCCCTTGTGTTCTTTTCTATTCCATTTTGTGCCCTTTTCCTCCCCTCCCCCCACCCGGCCCCCACCTCCACCCACTGAGTGTCTCTCTCCTATTTGGTTTCCTTATACTCCTTTTATAAGTGAAACCATTCGATATTTTTCTCTGTATATGCACCACATCTTCTTGATCCAATCATCTATTTTTGGACATCTGGGTTGCTTCCATACCTTTGCTATTGTGAACAGCGCCACAATGAACATACAGGTGCATGTATCCTTTCGGATTAGTGTTTTTGTGTCTTTTGGGTAAATTCCCAAAAATGATATTGCTGGGTCGTATGGAAGCTCCATGTTTAGCAGTCTGAGGAATCGCCATACAGCCTTCCATAGCGGTTGGATCAGTTCACATTCCCACCAGCAGTGTAGAAGAGTTCCTTTTTCTCCACATCCTTTCCAGCATTTGTTATTGCCTGCATTTTTAATGTGTGCCATCGTCACAGGTGTGAGGTGGTATCTCATAGTGGTTTTGATTTGCATTTCCTTGATTATAAGTGATGTTGAGCATTTTTTCATGTATCTGTTGGACATGAAAAAATACTCAACAGATACAACAGAAACACTCCCAACTTAAAGCCAATTTGAAGCTACATGGTTTAACAACTGGCTTATAAAACTCTTAACTACTTAACAATTGGTCCTTATAAGCTGATAAGACCAGGTTCTCCCCCAACTCAATCCTTCTGCTTACTTTTTGAACACTTAGAGCACTGATATAATAACTTTTCAACCATTTGGCTAAGATCAAGTACAGTATAATTTTTATTTTTTGCCTACTAATTCTATTGCCTGCATCATTGCTGGGTCTATGTCCACTATTTTTTGTATGCTCTATGAGTCATATTTTTCTACTTCTTCGCATACCTATTAATTTTTTATTATGGAGGCCAAATATAACTGATACCTTAAAATTTGGTTTAAAATTTGAGCCAAAAAAAGAAAAAGAAAGAAACCACAGCATCTAACCAGTTCACATTTTTATAACTGTCTTAAAAAAAACATGCTAACAGGGAGATATTTCAGAGTGAAATCAGCTTTTATCAAATGAGATAGGAAGTAGGGCAGGACTAGAATCCCTCTTGGGAATAAGCTTTTATTGAATAACCTATTTGCTAGACTGTACTAATACCCCATTGTTTTTAAATAAGCTACAATACTTTCCACCTCTTTCCCAAGGTTAGCTACTCCAAAATGGGGGCAGCTCTAACCTCCATTAGCAAGACCTTGGAAAGGTTTCACCAGGAGTACAGTAGAAGCACTAGTGGAATTCGGTGGGATAGAGTGAGAATGCTCATTTTTATCACCATTTGGAAAGATTACATTTTCTTCTTCAAAAACATTCTTTGAAATTATACTGTGCAATTATAATTGGAGCTATTCATCCCAGATCCCAGGTTACCTCATATGCATAACATTTTTCAAAATCAATGAATGCTCCACCTCCAAGAAAAACAGCACAAACACCAACTCTAATGGATACACA
This sequence comes from Scalopus aquaticus, assembly GCA_004024925.1. Classification (NCBI taxonomy): domain Eukaryota; kingdom Metazoa; phylum Chordata; class Mammalia; order Eulipotyphla; family Talpidae; genus Scalopus; species Scalopus aquaticus. Next base: position 118,538 of record PVIJ01002992.1, on the reverse strand, counting down.
ATTCATGCAAGACAAATATAATCAAAATAAAATAATTTATCCTCATATCCTCAAGATGAGAGAGAAGTAAATCTGACATACCAATGTTTTTCAGTGAGTTCACAGAATAAACAGGATCTGTAATGGAAAGGATCATGCTAAAGAGTAGGCAAGACTGAAAATCCCATGAATCTTTATTGTATTGAAGAACTACATATCCAATTATGAGGAAGGCTGTAGTAAAGCTAATTAATCCTGTTAACAGGACCTGTGAAACCAATTCATAACACAGTATTAGATTTAACATTTGAAAATGGCATGACTGAATTTACTTATGTCCTAAGAGTCAGATCTTAATTATACATATTTTATACAATTACTCTGGAAGATAACTTTAGTTTATCTGCCTCAAAAGAAACCATCCCATGAATAAGCAAGAACTAAACATATTTTAAAATGTTCCTTACCTGCCAAAGCACATTCTTGAGTATATGAAAGTCTACATCCAAAGCAGCCATAAATATAATTAAAGGTGCAAAATAACAAAAAAGTGAATAACTTGGTGTTCTCAAAAGAGGGAGGACTACTTTGTGCACCTGAAACAAAAAAGACAAGCAAGATATTAGTTTGCTGCAATTTTGAAGTATTAGAAGTTAGACTGATGCTATCCCAATCAACATAAATTTTAGAATATTTCAATTTGTAACTAACAAGAAAATAGATGCAAGGAGTCCTGAGGAATTTGTGGAAGATTTTTGAACTAACCGTCCAGATGAGTTTTACGTATAGTTCTATTCACCGGAAAATCATTGAACTTAGGCTACACAAACACCATTTGCAGTAAACAACCAGTATTTTCAAAAATGGTAGACAGTCCTGCCACTGGTGATTCCTAGACAATTTTAGTTCAGAGATAAATATTTTTTGTTTGACTGTTAGATATTTATTCTAATTTCCATTAAGAGGCAAAAAAAGAAATTTGCAAAGGTATTTTGCAGACATTTATTTAGGATTTAAAATTCCTTCAACATGTCAAGGAGAAAAAATAGTAAGAGAGATAATAGTACCATTTGTACACATATGACATAAATCATACAGGTTGGACTGAGATGCATGGAAAACACAGCAATAATGACTGAAATGTGCAAATATTTTCTCCTAAACCAGTTTTGGCTCAGTTAATACATAAATCTTTATTATTTGGACTTTAGTCTCCTCATCTATAAAATGGGAATAGAGTACCTATTTTCATTCAGTTACTATGTAAATAAAAAAATTAACACAAGTTAGTAAGTTAATAAATTAATAAATACAAAATACTTAGAAGAGAATTTGGCACAGAGAAAACAAAAGATGTCAGTTAACAATAGTGGTGGTGTTTCAGAAGAATAACAGGAAGTTTTCACAATCCTAGATCAGTACAAGCATGGACTCCACTTTAAAAAAAATGCTCGGAGATGATCTGCTATTGTTTTCATCGCTGTGCATTTGAAACTAATAAGTTAGTAAGTTAATGAATTTTTTCTATATTATATGGTACATGTTGTGCATTTAATCTGGCCATTAGAAAAGAGTTATCATGCCTCATCATGTCAATGCACTGTCTTTTGTAACTAGTTTCCACATGTGTTGACAATAGCACTCAAGAAGCCAATATACAGAGAGAGGAAGGAAACAACAGCAAGTCTTCAAAGGCAGATGATGAAAAACACAAGAAGACAACCAAATTTTCCTCACTTCCAAACTCATGCTTTAAACTTCTCTGATTTATTCCTCCTTGATTGTATAGCTTTTCATTTTCAAAAAATTTAATGTCAGATAAAATATTTTCAGTAGCCGCTCACATTTTAAAAAATTTTTCATACACTGGGGTGGTGAAAGAAGCAGATCTGGTTTTGGTCTTTGTTCTTGAATTAATTCTCTAATTTCTTGTACATACATTACCTCAACTGAATTGTAGGCCAGTAGTCCTAGGAAATATCCTGATAGAGAAAGAATTATCAAGACAATGACATCAGAACGCTTTAAACATGACCTCAGAAAGCCTAAAAAAAAAAATACATCTGTGTATTATTTAGACATATTACATGGTTTCAAAACAATTTCATATTCCATAGAGAGGAACTCTCTCTAGTTATTTAATTTTAAACTTCCTCTGAATATCCTACCATTATGAATAATTAATAGCTTTTTTAAATGTTCTCACTTTAGTATAAGATGCACATAATAAGGAGTCACTCATGGATGAATTTGGAACAACCAAATTTCAAATTTCCAACAATTCCAAATTCCAGTTTCCAACAACCTACCACAGGCATGGGTATCTGACCTATGGATCTGATAATGAGAAATTAAGGAAAGTCAAACTTTATATCTACTCACCTTTTATTAATATTATTGTTCCTAAGCTATAGCCACATAATCATTTTCTAAAAATTCCCAAGTACTTTTAACTGAGCTCCAATCATAGGGAAAACAACTTTCACCAGATAAGTAACAAATCATAATTGTTATGCATTTTCTAGACTTGCAATTAACTATTCTTTCCACAGTTACTGAGTTCATTTTCTCTATAGACAATAGTCTTGTAATCCAATTAATTGATACCTAGGGCAAGAGTTACTGGGATCCTAGTTTTTGCATTCCTTCTCTTCCAAGTAGAGATCAAGCCCATAGTAAATATTTATTGAATATTTCTTGTGTGATACTTCTGTCATCTTGTAACAGATAAATGTTTTTCAAACTATTTCTGCAGTTTCCCTTTACCACTCCAGTATTTGGTTCTATGTAATAATAAATGACGAAGAGCTAGTGAAATCCATGGTCACCAACACCTCATATACCAAGGGACCAAGGTCATCAGTGAGTATTTTAAGACCATAGAAAAAGCAATTTCACTCCCTGATATAATGAGCAAAATTGAGTAAGTTTTTTATGTGTGCTTATGTCATTGTTAATTTCTTTATACTTCCAGAAAGGATTTTAAAGCTGTTGGCATTTTTCCCAAATAAGCAAATTTTAAAGAAGACTGGAAGCTGTTCTTATCACTAGCCAGGAATTTTGGAATAAAGCACCTGCATTTTTTAATATGGTATTTTCTCTGCATGAATATCATTCACCATACCTGTTGAAATCTTAATGATTAAGACACCCTTATTTGTGAACCCTTAATAATTCCCCCCTAGGGAGTGGACTGAGTGGTATATCTTCCCTAAAGATAAAGTCTAACAGAACAGACAAAATTGATGACACCAAATATGCAACCTGTGAACCATGTGTCTAGATTCTATTTGCCCCACCTGGTTTCCCCTCATCCCAGATACCTGGGTCAGGTTAGGCCCTTCAGGCAGGCATCATAAGGCTCTCCCTCCTCCTTATTATCAGAGACTTAACCTGTACATTTATAGTCACTACTCTACATTGTAATTGCTTGCCTGCCTTCCCCATGCAAAGGCTCCTTGAAGTTAAGAACTGTCTCTCATTCTTATGCCTACCATCTGCTATACTCAGCCAGTGTCACTGAATGAGAGAAGAGATTGTTCATGCTGTTAATTAAATGACACTACACTGACAGCATTCACTCAAATCTTATTTCATGGATTCCTTTCTTTTGATGTAGTTATGATTATTTTCTGCGCGAAAAAAGGTTTGGAGTGCAAAGGAAAGGTGAGATTTAAAAGCAATCACCTACCTCCCAAAACAATAGTGAAACACACAAGCAATGGGAAACAGTTCCTTTCAATAGTATAGTCAGATGACCTTCCGCAGAGTAAGTCAGGTTGGTTGTCATCTTTGTGAGTAAAGGTAGAAAAGTTTACTTCTTTCATTGATTTTTCAGTCCTAAAGCAATGAATTCCTTTGTGACTTTTAATTGACACTTTCACTACTATAGACTAACCTGTTAGGATATTTAAAAAAAAAAAACACACAAAGAAAATATGACCCGCCAAGACCCAATGCCTCCACATTCTTTCCATCAAAAGGTACAAACATTCTGAGCACCCTGTGATCTGAGCACATTTCTTCTTGTCCACCAGGCCCACATTAACATTTCATCCCACCTCTGGCTCCAAGAACATTTTATAGGAACACTAACAGCAATGTTAGTGTTTCTTCCCCATATGGCTATGTGTGTTTGGGGGCAGGATTGTATTAATTTGTGCACTTCCCATTGTATGATATAATGCATTTTCCTTCCCCATTGGATAGTGAGTTTCTCAAGGACCAGGAATGAATATTACTTTTCCTTCAGACTATACATACGTTATGTGGGACATAATAGGCCAGGCTCTCCTTAAATATTTAATTAAACTGAACTCTTTGAGGGGGAACCCTTCCTCCATGGGTAAAAATCCTAGCAAATAGAAAAAGTGGTCAAAGTTGGGTTATACCAATTGTGGTTTGGAATGGGGAGGGTGTGGAATAACCTAAAAACAAAGGAAAATAATAAAGTTGAGGCTTGATAATATGATGCCTGAGTAACTTAGAAAAAGGTCACATGACTTAGCACATAATTAAGAGGTTGGATTGCAGCCCCAAAACCCTCTTAACTGGCTCCCTTGTACAGCCTGCACAAATCTGTGTGCTGATTTGTGTGATTAGTCCTGAGACAGACATATTCTGTTTTATTTTTCCTTGCAGCTAGCTTAACCAAAAAAAATTCTAGAGGTTCCTGGAAGTATCCCCAATATCTACAGCTCATTTTTGGTTCTTTGTTTTACTTTTGTTTGATCTATAAGTCACAATGATTCTAGCAGGAAACAGAGTGGCCCCAAAACAGATTCTAGATGCTACATCTTCAAACTATTTTACCTGTCTCACAAGTATCCCTTCAGGTCCTTGATATCTTCAAATCCTGCTACTACACTTTCAGCAACACTATCAGGTCAAGTTTTTCTCCAAACTACATAGGCCAGAGGCAACTTCTTCCAGGACTAAGCTGGTTCAGAATTGAGATCAAAATGAAAGCTCATGAAAACTACAAGAACAGTGCTCAGCTCTGTGTCTGTTTGCCAGAGACAGTACTGCCAACTGATATCACACCGAAAGCCATTTCCATGCCTAGTTCCCATTGGTTTCTTGTCAACTTACTTTCTTTCTGATTGGCTACATGTATTATCCCCACCCCCAATCCAGAAGAAGGTAAGTGATCCAGTTCCAGAGAATCTTGCATTTCTTAATGCTCAAGTTGTACCTACATCCACAACTGTTTTTAACTGATTTTGTGTGTGTGTGTGTGTGTGTGTGTGTGTGTGTGCCTAACATAATAGCTGAAACGGTCATTGATCACATGGACAGAGCAATAGATATTCTTTCTTTCCTTAACTCTAACCCTCTTCAGCACTGTTTTGTCCCCCTCTGACTTTTTCATTAATATTCCATTTTCCCTTTTTCTAACTCTCCTTCCTTCTTAATGAGAGTTTCTCACTCCCATGTTCCTCCTTAACTCCTATCACTGGCTTTTGGTCCTAAGTTTGAAGAAACAATATCATCAATTCTTCATAGAAGGACAAATGATTCACAAATTCTGTGATACTTCATTTATATATTTTTGCCTAATCACTAAAAACAAATACAGTATTAATACAAATATATGAACATATGTTCATCAATTATTAAAAATAAATTAAAATTATTGCAAATATTTAATTATTTATTAATAAAATTATTAATTCATTTGTAATGTGCATTTGTCACAATAAAATTTTCACTGTCATTCTTACGCCACTCTAATCAAATCCTCTTCTCCAGGGCACCAAGGATAATACTACAGCAGTGAGACTGTTAATTCTATCATCAGTCTTCTCCATTACTATGTATGAAGAAAACTTTGACAAATGAAGTCCCAGTTCCGACTTGAGACTAAACATTTAAATGTATTTGAAAACTGAAACTTTCCTTTACATTTTTCAGCCCCTCTCTCTCCTTTCAAGGTTTAGTAGAAACAGTTGAACACTGTAAAACTTAGCAGGACCACTGAGTTTATAACTTAAATAAGAGTCAGCCAAACTTACCACCATCAAATAACAAGGACCCTGTCCTCCAGTTTTGAAAAACATTTTCCTCTCTTTCCTATAAACTACTAAATAGCCTTAAGAAGCCCTTAAAGATCTTGTTAATCTCTAGGCCCTTCCAGCTTGTTTACCAACCAGTTTCGAAAAAAGCAACGCCACATATTTTGCATGTCAATTTCTTACTTCAGGTTCAAAAATTTATATATTATATATTGCTGTATAACAAACAGACACAAACTTAAGTAGCTTAAAAGAACAATCATAAATTTACCTGAAATTTACAACTGCGACAGAACTCAACAGAGAAGGCTCATCTCTGTTCCACACGGCATAGTCAGCAGCAAGTGACCAGGAGGATCCACTTCCAATATGGCTGCTCACAGGGCCAGCAGGTTGGGTTGACTGCAGGTCAGAGTTCAGCTTGGGCTATGGGCTATGGGCTTCAGTTTCTGACCATATAGATCTCTCCACAGGCCAGTTTCTAATGGTAAATATCTCAAGAGAACTAGGTGGAAAGGGCATCACCTCTTAGGATCTTTTATGATCTCTGGAAATCATATAGTATTATTTCCACTGTAGTCAGAGGGCTGCCCAGATTAAAGAGGGGAGAACAGAGACACCACAGCCCCACCTCACCCTCACCCTACCACATATGAAAAATGTGATTACCAAATTGTGAGAAAAGCATGTGGGATGGGAGATCAGCTAGTCTTGGAAAATACAGTCTATCACATATTAGATCAAGCATTGGGGTGCACTGTCAGGCCTTTACAATTTGCACCATTGTGTTGACCTAAATAGCAGTCTGCTGCTCTAGCTTAGAATAGAGCAATAGTCTCAAAGGCCAATAATCTCATAATCCCAGAGGACAGTAGTGGCTCGTAACAAAATTTCCATCCTACATAATAAAATGATAAAAATATAAAAGTCTATAACAAAGCTTAACTTATTCAACTTAAAGAGTAGAGCCTTACACTGAGATTGTATTTTCCCTTCTTTTTAGGAGTTAAAAATGTCTTTTCTTTTGAAAAAGTTTTTTCTTTTATTAAATGATAGTGATAGCAAATTGTAGTGATTTTTTTTATTGAAGTAACATTGGTTTATAACATTATATAGGTTTCAGGTGTATAGACTTACATAGCAATATCTGCATATACAACATTATTCTTATCACCAAAAGTCTAGTTTCCATCCATCACCATGAAGTTGACCCCTTTTATCCAAGCAGACTATTAGCAGAATCTAATCATTAGCAGGACCACATGCCTGGAAAGTAGTTTCACATTCAAGATCAAGGCTCAGGAATTTAAAGTGGGAACAACAAAAACGGTGCATGCCCTTTCCCAAATTATTGCAGTGCTTAATGATAAAGGAATTCTCACTATATACAATATTAAGAGAATGAAGCAAATACAGATCGCCTTTGTACCATTCCATTAACACCCACTGGGTCTACCAGTGAGAAGAGGAAGAATTATTGCGTTGTTCTTTTGCTTAAGGCAACTGAAAATGAATTGCTCATACACAAAAAAAGATCTCAACACTTTAAAACTTGTGAAACAAAGGTAAAACAGTGGTACTCAAAACCAAAGTTGGAAAAATGTCAACTAGTAAGGAAATACTCATTGCTCGTTTCTTTTCCTTCCTTTCTACAATGGAAAAGTACTTTTCAGGGTGGGACAAAGAAAAGCAAGTCAATCAATAACAAATAAATGTTCTTGGGTTTTTGTTTTTGTTTTTTTTTTTCACATTTTCTTTTCTATAAAATTTGTCTAGGAAGACACAGGTAGTAGAAGGTTTGGGAGCTTAATTAGTAACAAGTGACATCAGAACAAATAATATTCCAAATCACTAATGTGAAACCAACAATTATAATAAAAATCCAAAAATATACAATAGAAGGAAAAATGACATGGGGTTCAGTGACAATACCTGTATTGCCAAACTGGCTAAATAGGAGAAATCTAAAGATAAAACTAAACAGATTTGTGTTTTTTAATTTAAAGATGGAAGTTAAAGACAAGAAAGTTTTCTAACTATATACCGCCTTAACGGTGAATTTTCATTTGGAAGTCAAAAGCATTACAGAAGCAGAGAACTCTGATTCAAATCATTCTTAATACTTCCTTCCTCTAGATATCATCCCATCACTTTCCACCTTTGAGAGGGAGAATAAATATCCTTCTGGAAATACCCAATATGCCTTTTCTTACAGAATCGCTCAGCTGAATGGCAATTTCCTGCCTCAGTTACACAAAATGGATTAATTCCTCTAAATAGATTTTGCAGTTTCCAGACAGATTTTGTGATTTATCTCAAAGTGTTCTCAGGAAGGAGCACATGGAACTTACACAGTGTGCACTTGGGGTAGCAGAAGTCAGTCAGAGAATCTGAACATAAGCACACTGAATAGAGTAAGAAAAAAATTGGGTGTTTTAATTTCATACTCAAGCATTATTATAAAATCCAACATCTATTTTCTTAATTTCAATTGTCATGAATAGGTTTGCCCTTAAAAATACTAGAAGAAAAATACTTTGATAAAATACATGTTAGGTAGGAGGTATCATCTTGACTTCTTTTCTGACCATGGCTTAGACTATAGACTTGGCACTTTTCACTTGACCTGAAAGAGAGCAGATTTTTAAATTCCACTTAATTCTCTTGTAATATGAAACAAAAATTAAGTCATTTTTTTAAAAACAATGGGCAAGAAATAAAATAGCACGTCCCAGTCTAAGCTAGTCCTTAATTAAAACTTGGTGTTGGTATGTCAACTCAAATATTTTTCCACTATCTTTTTTTTCATATTTAAAACTGTGAGGTCATATTTTCCCAAATAAGCAGAATTATTGTTCCTAGTTCTTCTATTGAATAGAGTAGCTTCTTAATCTCTTTTGTCTTCACTTTCTTCATTATAAAATGAGGGAATGGTTTCAGAGGGTCCATCAAGATCTTACATTTCTTTACTATGAAGTTGCAAGACAGGAGGATGCTTTGGATGGGATGTATAGGGGACCTGGGGCCAGAGGCAAGCCTCATAGGTCTGAGAAGGAAAGAGTCGCTGGCTAGGCTAACAGTAGTGGTGGAGCAGGGAGAGAACATGAGAATTGTGCCCTATAACCAAAAACTCAGGCTTTAGTCATCTTGACACTGGACTATACTGGTCTCGCTTCCTCTAGTCTCTTCTCCTGCCTATTTTATAAGGAAAATCAGATTATTCTCCCCAACTTAATCCCTTTTCTTTCCTATCCCAAAGCCTTTCATGGAAACCACTGCCCAGAAAATAAAGCCTAAACTTCTAAGTTTAAAATTCAGTATTTTTAATAAAAGAATCACAACTTAACTTTCCAACCTTATTTTCTAGGGTTCCTCAACAGAAACTCAACTGCAATAAGTCAGATGTGTACTGACCACTTCCCTCTCTCCCATATTTGAACCTGTCCTCATCACATCGTGCTTTCATTCCAGAATACCCTTCACCCTCCACCCTGCCTAGCCATCCTCTTTCAGGCAATCCCTCTTTCTTCATCATACTTTCTCTTTGTATTGAGGTTTCTCAGAATACACACAACATTTAGTTTATAGCTTTAAATTTTCATGTTTAATTATGAACTGGGACGCGGAGCCCTCAAAGACAAATATAGCATAAAGCATCTATCTTCCTTTAGGGGACTTAGGAAAGTGTATATGCTCAAAAGATGTAAGGTACATGTGGCGAGGGATATTCTGCCGTCCTGCCTAGATGAGATTAAGTATCTTAACCTTTTGACAAAAATTTTGATAAACATAAAAATTTTAGGTATGTATATCCACATTCGAAAGAATGAAGTTGTACCCCAACCTGACATCATGTACAAAAATAATTCAAAATGGATCACGGGAGTAAATATAAGAGATAAAACTACAAAAAGGCTTTTTTTTTTTTTTTTACAAAAAGACATAAAAGCAAATCTGGAGGATCTCAAAATGGTAATATTTCCTAGATATGACACTGAAAGCACAATCAATCAAAGGAAAAGACATTAGACTTCAAAAGTAAAGCCTTTTGTCACACCCAAAGGATGACAAAAATGAAAAAGACAGAGACAATAGTAAGTGTTGATAATGACATGGAAAAGTTAGAACCTCAGAAAAAGCTACATTAAACCTAATTTTCATCTTTCTGATATTCAAAGCACTTTTTATCCAAAACTTACGTGGTGCAGACATTTTTGTGTAGATAGAAATCACAATATCTTCCAATTGCTGTTTCTGCTCAAAAATCTCATTAATGGAAGCTTCCAAATGGGTTTCCAACCACTCATTTTTTATACGGCATGCATTGAGTATGGTGTTCTAGAGACAGAAAGAGAGAACTTACTTTCCACTTATTGACAGAAAAATAAAGCTCTCTAGGATCTCTAAACTAGCACTTTCCAACAGAACTTTCTGACATGTTCTACATGGGCATTGTCCAACACAGTCACCATCAAACACATATGGCCACATGAGTACTAGAAAAGTGGTGAGTGGACTGAGGAAGTGAATTTTTTATTTCATTTAATTTTAATTAATTCAAATAGTCACATGTGGCTAGTGGCTACTAGATTAGACACTGAAGCTCTAATATTAATCGAATGTGAATATAATAAAACTCACAAACTAGTCATAAAATCTTGGGCCAGCCTATATCCTCTCCCTGATTCCTTATTTTTATTGAGGCCTGAGATAGAGAAGTGTTTGCAAAAGTCGCAAAAGAAAAATTGGATGGTATGAGCTGCAGGCAACTTAACAGACAATGCCAATATTTTACTGCCTCTTGGATGGTTCACAGGAGGAAGAAGTGCAAGGAATGCAAGAGCTCCACCACACTGGAAATTGTGTGCCGCAAAGCCATCTCTCCTATATACACAGCAAATGGCTGGTGCCTGATGTAAGATGTTTACTGTTCAGTGGTTTGTAATAATAAAGACAGATAAATAAATGCATGTCTTGTCCATGTTATTAAAAAAGCAGTAGTAATATGCAGAATACATGTGTAGAGTATGTAGAATGAAGTTTGGAAAGATGTCCATGATATATTATTAAGAAGAAAAAGGCAAATTACAAAATAATGTATATAGTGTGATCCCTTGTTTGCATAAACAAAAATCCCCTTTATAAAACTGCATGTGTGCAGGTATATGTTTATATAATTAAAGGGAAATTATTATTTGAAGCACAGGGCAACAAGACTGGAAATTGAAAAAGGAAAACAATGAGGTTTGCTTTTGACATTTGAATTTTAGTCTACTTATTACTACATGTATAATATTTTTCAGTTCAAAAAACCAAATATTTAAAGATTGCGTTAAAGAGGATTTTTACAGAAACAAGTTTAAGAAAGCATTATTTTTAGCAGGAAATTTTTCTTTTGCAGATCCAATAGCTGCAATAGCTATTTTTAAAGAATTTTGCTTATATTTTTTAAAGTGCACATGCAGAGCAATAAGCTCATCCACATGTGGTAGCTCATACAGTATAAATGTGACACGCTGGCTTTACAGTTACCTATCTTTTTGCCATTTTGCAATGTATATATAGATATATACTAAAACATATGATGTACAGCTAAGTTTTGAGGCAAAATAACAAACAAGTATCAGTGGACCCATTAATTGACAGAAGAGCTAGGACGTGACGAGTATTACAAAGATACTTGTGTCCTTCCCCTATTCCAGCCCCCTGCCTGCCTCTAAGAGATAATCATACTTTGTTTGCATACCTTTGTTTTTAATTTTCAATAAGTTTACTCTACATATATAGGCATCCCTAAAAAAAAGATGACTTTTTGTTTGCTTGTTTGAGTTTTTTAAAAATTTATTTAGTCTTTGGTAATTTTTTTTCACTCAACACTGCATTTCTAGATTCATTCATTCTGTGGGCTGTCATACTTAGTACAACAATGTCACTTTGTAATATTCATTTAATTTTTATCAGTCTATCTCTTACTGGTAGTTTATTACAATAGGGAGAAAGAGAAAAGGAAGAAAGAGGGAAGTGAGGAAGGGAAGAAGAGAGCAGAAAGGAACACCACCTACCACTAGAGCTTTAGTGCAGACATTAAAGTTGTCATACACCTCAAAAGACATGAGAAAAAGCAATAATCACAATGCAGGGCCTCTCTGGTGGCACGGGAGTGAAATCCTCAGCACTATCAAGCTATCACCAGCCACTATGGCATGAGTTGATCCCTGGCCAGGGAGCTAACCCACATGGCATAGCAGACATCTCCTTGTCTCACCCATAGCAGTGTATTTCAGTCAATCCGCCTGTTCTGCTCCCCATTCTGTCTCTGGTGAATCCTCCGACCCCCCTACCCCACACCTCTGGCCTACACCTCAGTTCTTGTATGCATAAATAAATAAAAATTAAAAAATAATCACAATGTAGTACCTTATCTTCCTTTAAGAGCTTTGTTTGCCCCTTTTCTGTGTCTGTAACACCTGCAGAGATCTTAGCAATATATTTTTTCAGAGTCAGTCTCGCATCTGAAAGAACAGGACAGTATAATAACAAGACAAAGATCAAAAACTGTGTTCAACAGTTTATAATACATTTGTACCATATATCCAGAACACTAAGAAGATTGTGTGTAGGAGGTTTTTTGCAGTTGTTTTTACTGAATTTCAAGAAAGATAAAACTCAACTGGCAGTGCACTTGGGGCATTCACTGTGTTCCAAGAATTGGTGCTAAAATTTCTGAAGAATAATTAACTATAAAATATGACACTTGATCCCAAAAAGACCACATTCTATTAAAATATATATTCTGGAGAAAAGAAAAACAAAATTAAATATTCCCAGTACACAACTGTCACTTGCTCTATCCTTCTTGACTTTTCAAAAGAAATTCAAATATATCTTCTCTCTTTAAAAATATATAATATTTGGGCCTCCCTAGTGGTGCAGCGGTTGAGCGCAGCGCTGTGGAGCTGTCGGCAGCGCATGATGCGAGTTCGACGCCGAGCCAGGGAGAATCCCATATGGTGGGGCAGATCTTTCCTGCCTCACCCGCTGCTCCCCTCAGCAGTGTATTTCTGATCTGCCTGTTCTGCTCCCCACTATGTCTCTGGTGAACCCTCTCGCCACCCCATGCCTCTGGCCTGTACCCCAGCTTGTATGTATAAATAAATCTTTAAAAAATATATATATAATATTTAAAGTAATTCCATTCACTATAGCACCCATAGTAATGTTATCACAAAATCTGCAAGACCCGTTTAAATAAAATTACAACACTCTGAAAGAAATAAAAGACTTAAATAAATGGAGGGGTTTACCATATTCCTCAATGGAAAAACTAAACATTGTAAATTGTAGAATAGTTCCAACTTAACTTAGAAGTTTGTGGATTTGTTTCCTGTGGCCACTGTAACAAACTGTCATAACTTTGGTGACTTAAGAAAACACAAATTTAGGGCCTCTCTGGTGGCGCAACAGGTTGTGTACGGCACGAGTTGGATGCCCACCCGGGAAGATTCCCATGTGGTGCAGCAGACCTCTCTCCTGCCTCGCTCATTGCTCCCCTCAGCAGTGTACTTCTGTTGATCTATCTGTTCTGCATCCCACTCTGTCTTTGGTGAACCCTCTCACCGCCCCACACCTCTGGCCTGCACCCCCGCTAGTATGCAAAAATAAATAAATCTTAAAAAAAAGAAAAGGAAAACACCCACAAATTTACCGTCTTTAAGTTCTAGAGGCCAGAAGTCTGAAATCAGTTTCCCTGAGCGAGAGTCAGAGTGTTAAAGGAGCAAAGAAAATGCAGTGGAACAAGGACAGCCTATTCAATAAATGGTGCTGGGAAAACTGGACAGCCACATGCAAAAAAATGAAGCTAGACTACTACCTCATACCATGCACAAAAGTCAACTCAAAATGGATAAAAGACCTGGACATAAGACCAGAAACAGTAAAATTTATAGAAGAAAATATAGGCAAAACTCTACACGACATACATCTCAGCAAAATCTTTAAAGACACATCCCCCAAAGCAAAGGAAGTGAAGGACAAAATAAACAGCTGGGATTACATCATAATAAAAAGCTTCTGTACAGCAAAAGAGACATTAACCAAAACTAACAGACACCCTACTAATTGGGAGAAGATCTTTGCACACAATACAACCGATAAAGGTCTGATAACTAAAATCTATAAGGACCTCACACAACTCAACAAAAACAAAATCAACAATCCAGTCTAAAAATGGGAAGAAGAACTAAAAAGACACTTCTCCAAAGAAGAGAAGCAAATGACCAACAGGTACATGAAAAAATGTTCATCATCACTCATAATCAGGGAAATGCAGGTCAAAACCTCATTGAGATACCACCTCACGCCAGTGAGAATGGCACACATTAAAAATACAGGCAACAACAAATGCTGGTGAGGATGTGGCAAAAAAGGAACACTTCTACACTGCTGGTGGGACTGCAGACTAGTCCAACCACTATGGAAAGCTGTATGGCAATTCCTCAAACAGCTAAAAACGGAGTTTCCATACAACCCAGCAATACCACTCCTGGGAATATACCCAAAGGACACAAAAACAATAATCCAAAAGGATACATGCACCTGTATGTTCAGTGAAACACTGTTTACAATAACTAAGATATGGAAACAACCCAGATACCCAAAAATAGATGACTGGATCAAGAAGATGTGGGACATATATACAATGGAATACTATTCAGCATTCAAAAATGATAAATACATGTAATTTGCTGCGACATGGATGGAACTAGAAGGAATCATGCTCAGCGCAGTAACCCACAAGGAAAGAGAAAAATATCGGATGATTTCACTTATAACAGGGACATAGGGGAACCAAATATGAGAGAGACACCCAAAGAAGGAGGGAGAGGACAAGGGCTCAAAATGTGGTAGCAAAGGGCACAAGGGACCATGGTGATGGGTCACGGGTGAATTGGTGGTGGGTTACCCAAGGGGAAAACAAAATGTAAAAAATATAAATAACAATAAAAAAATTAACTCCCCCCCCCCAAAAAAAAATAGAGTCAGAGTGTTAGCTGTGCTTCAAGGGGACGATCCATCTCTTTGCCTTCCAACCTTTGGTGGCTGCCTGTACTCTCTGGCTGGTGGCTTCTTCCTCCACCTTCAAAGTGGAGTGCATCACTCCAAGCTCAACTTCCATCTTCAAATCACCTTCTCCTATTCTGTGTCAAATCTTCTTTTGCTTCCCACTTTTAATACACATGGTTACATTCAGGTCCCACCTAGATAATACAATGTAATCTACCCATCTCTAAGTCCTTAAGGACTTGTAACATACCTTTTGTCCTATAATGTTCAGAGATTCCAGGGGTTTGGACTTAGATATCTTTGGCAGCCATTATTCAGCCAGCCACAGTCTATCCTCTGGTCTCCCAAAATTCACATCTATCCCATATGCAAACTATATCTGTACCATCTTAACATCCGAAAGTCTCAGCCCATTACAACTCATGTCTAGGTGATCATCTAAAATATCACCAGCTCATGGAAGGGATCATGCTCAGCGAAATAAACCAGAAGGAAAAAGAAAAATATTGAATGGTTTCACTTACAGCAGGAATATAGGGGAACCAAATAAGAAAGAGACATTTAGCAAGAGAGGGGGAGGATAAGGGCTCAAAATGGGGGAGAAAAGAGCACAAGGGACTATGGTGATGGTTCACGGGTGAATTGGTGGTGGGAAACCTATGGGGAATACACAATAATGTAAAAGACATAAATAATAACAATAAATAAATAAATAAGTAAATAAAAATATCAGCTCAAAAGTCTCAAATCTTGTCATTTAAATAATCTAAACAAGGTATAGGTGAGTCTGTGGTATGATCCACTCATCCTGCAGTAAAATTCCTCTCCACCTGTAGACTGAAACTAGCAGACAAATTTTCTACTCTCAAAATACAGTGATGGAACAGGCACAGCAGAAGTTGTCCTTCAAAGGGAGAAAATGTCCTTCAAAAAGGGAGAGAACGGAAGGAAAAAGGTGTCACCAGTCCAAAGCAATTTTGAAATCCCATGAGGCAAATTCTCTTAGGTGTCATGACCTGGGAATAATCCCCCGCAGGGCAAGGCTCTAGCCCTCAGCCTATAGCTCCAGCCTAAGCCATCCTTCATTTTTCACAAAAGGTAGCACATTTTTTTCAGCTAAACAGTTTCATCAGTCCACTTTCTGCCTGCAGAGCTGTGGGTGTCTGGCAGCCATTTTTTCATGCTTTCATCTCTCTGCCCCTGTCGAAACTAGCAATGTTTCCGCTAGTGTAATATTTTCAAAAATCTTGTCTCTCTTCATGTCATAAAGATCTGTTCCATTAGACAAGAAGATCCTCCACTCTTTTGGATATCTCATTTCTGCTCCTTACTTCTGCTGAGAGGGCAGAACGGATCCTTGAGTAACATGACTAATCTCTTTAGTACTAGCAAAACACTGTCAAAGTACATCTGAATTTCTCTCCAGAGCACAATTGCCCAACAGTGACTCTCCTAATGTTAGCATTTTAATGACCTGAATAGCCTGAGAATTCCCCAAGTCATCAACTCCTTACCTTTTTCATAACAGTTCCCTCAATTTATCTCTCTCCTTTCACATCTTACTGTAAGCAACAAGAAGAAATCAGGTCATGCCTTCAGCAAATGGCTGGGAAATCTCTCCAATTAAAAGCCCAAGTTCATCATATACAAGCTCTTTCCATAGAAGGGGAGGGCAAAATTCAGCTAAGCTTTCTGCCACTATGTAACAAGATCACCTTTCTTCCACTTTCCAATAATGTCCCTCATTTCCTCTGAGCCCTTACCAGAAGTGCCTTTAAGGTTCTGATTTCTGCCAACATTCAGTTTATGATGGTTTAGGTGCACTTTAACACCATGTAGGCTTTCGCTACCGTGCTCCTTATTTCCTTCTAACTCCTCACCAGCACTATCTTTAATCTTCACATTTCTATCAACAGTTATCTAGGCTTAATCTATCACGCACCTTAAAATTCTCCCATTTACCCATTATCCAAACCCAAAGCCACTTATACATTTTTAGGTATTTGTTACAGTCATACCTTGCTTCCAGATTTCAAAATCTGTGCTAGTTTCCTACGACTGCTATAACAAATTACCATAAACTCCATGAGTTAAAACAACACTAATTTATCCTTTTGTCATTCTGGTCCAAAGTTGGTTTCACTGAACTAAACTCAAGCAGGGTGATCCCTTCTAGAGATTCTAAGGGAAAAACCAGCTCCTTGGCTGTCTATATTCCTCAGCTTACGGCCTTCCCATCACCTTCAAAGTGCGTCTCCCCAATCCTCTTCTTCCAGTATCAATACACTTCTCCTCTTCTGCACCAAACATCCCTCTGCTTTTCTCTTATAAGGACATGTGATTTATTTAGGGTCCACATCAATAATTGAAAAATTTCAAGATCCTTAATTTAATCATATCTGTGATGTTCCTTTGCCCTATAACCTTCACAGGTTCCAGCGATTAGTACTTTCCCACGGTGTCCTCTTATGTTGGAAGGACACCATAAGGACATTTACAAAAACACTAATCCCTTTCATTAGGGTTCCAACCTCATGTGTGTAAGCACCTCAGAAAAATTCCATTAAGCAGTTGGATTTCAACATATGAATTTAGAAGGACAAAAATATTCAGATCATAGCAATGCCTTAATTTTTCTAGACTCAGTTTCTCCATCTATAAAATGAAAATATTATAGTACCATTCTGGTAGGGTTCTTTTAAGGATTAAGTAAAATGTAATATAACATGTACAAATATCTTAGCATAGTGCCTGGCACACAACAGAACATTCAATGAGTTTTTATTGTATTATGACTCCCTGTTGACCACAGGATAAAATACAGGCCTTCCAAGATCCATCTAATTATAAACTAGCATTCCAGTTTTATCCTTTCCAATACTCACCCACTCTATCCATAATTTAATTCCTGGTCCCTCCACCACCAGATGTCAACATGGCTCAGTTCTGCAGGTCTATGCTCAAGCATCAGCTTATCAGAGAGGCCTTTCCTGACTGCCTTCTATAAGTAACACACTTGCTGCCAACTTAATAACTTCCTTACCACTATTTTTCTCCATAGCAAAATATATACACATAGATTTAGATAGATATTATTTTCTGTATCTCCTTACTAGAAAGTGAACTCCATGATATAAATAATCTGTTTTGTGCCTAGTTTTATATGTATGTTCACCTCCTAGGACAGTATTTAGTACATAGGAGGTGTTCAATAAATATTTGTTGTATGAATGTTTACACAGAATTTCTTATTGTTTCTTCAACCTCAGATGCCCTCTTCATTGCCACTCTCCAAAAGCCTGATCATTTTTCAAAGCTTACTCAATACTCTTTCATTAAACTCCTAATTTCCCCAGGTAGAACTGATTGCTCTATCAGCTGTTATATAATTATGACTTGATTTAGCTTTCATTTTAGTCTACCTTGCAATTTTTATTCTTGTTTTTTGCTTCTACCTCTAGATCCCAAACTCCTTAGAGGCAGGGTCTATGTCTCATTTCTCTATCATACACCATGACTCCTCAACATCTCATCTTTTGTCACTTGCAATGCCAAGTTCCCCACCCTCTCCTACTACCTAGAATACCACATGGCCACCAAAGCCACAGAGGTTAAAGGGGGAAGGCAATAAATGTTTCACATTTGAAGGGAAGGATGTTTGAGAGTGCAGGGGGGCAGGGAAGCAGATGGTACAACAGGAGCTATTTTTTAAATAAATATAAAACTTCTATACTTTAGAATGGATGCAAATAAATTGTTTCCTATTGAAATCCTATTAACATGATTATGATTTGAATTTATTACCTAGCAAAATATGAGTAAATCTTTATCTTTTAGAAATTGAAGAAGTACAAATAATTCTGGCAAGGAAGGAAGAATATTCCTAAGAAGTCCTAGATGACACCTTTAAGTTCTACTGTGGTTCTTTATGATGTCACTGAATTTATCCCTGAATCACTATGACTGATGACATCACAGTGATCATCGCTGTGTATTTTACTGGGTATATCTAGGATCACTAGTTAAGAGTATCTGAAATGTTTCAGGGCATTTCTACTCTGTCTCTGACAGATTTTTTGCATACAGATTTTTTTTTTTCTAATTGAGAAAGAAAGATGTCCATTCAAGGACTATCCCTGATTTTTTCTCTGTTGTTTATCTGCTTCTTCAGGGAGAACTTCTGCATCTGTGATGGAACTATCTGGACAAAGGTTGGATGGGAGATTTTTCCAGAAGAAATGTATTATCTGAAAGTTAAGCCTTCTCCATCTCACTGTCTACCATACCCTCTAGACAAACTATGCTGCAATTTTGCTAATGTGGATATATTTCACAGCTCTTTAAATCTCATTTATATTTCAGTACAAGCTCTCTTTTTAATCCTGTTTATTTTATCTGTACATTACCTGTGGATGAAATGGAAGAAACACCAAAAAAAGGTGAATTAGTGATACAAATAGTAATAGATAAAGAGTTTTAAACACAATATTATCAGCTTCTTTGAGGGAAAGTACTGTCTTAATCCTCTTTGTAACCTTTTCTCCCTACTCCAACTCCTCACCTTCCCTACCGCTCACACCTAGCATGGCGCCTTACACATAGGAGATACTCAACAAATACATATTGAATTAGAACATCCTTAAAATAATACAGTGCAATCCCTCTATGTCAGTTCACAGAACACATTGAGAAAGTAGTAAGCTATGAGTAGAATATATAAGAAATGAAGTAAACTGGACTGTTAGGTAAGTCACTTGATCTTTCTCAGCTATTTCACCCATAAAATGAAGGATCTGGAACAAGAAATCTCTTAGATCCCTTCCAGCTCTATCTGGGAAAGTTAAGTATACAGAATTTGACGTGTATTTTTTAATGGACTTTAATTTCCTAGGATAACTTTCTAGAAAATGACAGTACTGAACCAATTTCCCATCTTGCCAATAGATGACACCATATTTTTTTAGGCAATCTTAAAAGCTCAAGAACAATTTCATTGACCTTCACAACAATTGAATATTTATAAAAGGGTTGTGATTTTATTGCATTATACATGAAGAAAATTATACATAAAGAAAATGTTTTGCTAATTTTCAAATAATTTTTTCTAGCATAATGTGCTAACCATAAAATCGCTTAAATGTTGATTACTAAGATCTTCTGTGGGAGCATATACAAAAGAGCTTTTTTCTTTTTTGTAGAACTGGGGTGTAGGCCAGAGGTGCAGGGGGAAAGAGTGATGGTGAAAGGATTCACCAAAGACAGAGTAGGGAGCAGAACACGTGAATCTACTGAAACTCACTGTTGAGGGGTGCAGCAGGTGAGACAGGAGAGGTCTGCTGAGCCATGTGGGTCAGTGCCTTGGTCAGTGATGGAATTCAAGCCATAGTGGTGATAGCACTAAGACTTAAGCCATAGGCCACCAGGATAGCTTTGAAGGAGCATTGCTTCTATACTATTACCTTTCTTCTTTGGTAAACTTTTGTAGAGTAAGTAATGTGTAGTATTTGGAATTTAAGTGTATAGTCATGTGTCACTTAATGGCAGGGGTATGTTCTAAGAAATATATTTTTAGGCGATTTAGTGGTTGTGTGAACAATTAATACACACCTAGACTAAAAATAGGGACCATGGCCCATCACTGACCTAAGTACCAGTATGTGACTCATGATACATATTTGAAGTATGGAAAGAAAAAATCTGTAATTCCATTTGTTTTCCTCCTTTTAGATGAAAAAACAAGTCCCCGTAGAGACATGTGGTAATGATCTAGAAAGCCAATCTGTTTATGACATTGACCAAATACTCTGCAGACTGGTGGCTACAACATCAATGATGACCAAGTACCTAAACCAGGTTTCTCAGCATCCTCCAGCTAAGAAAGCCAAGCATCGCAAATTAAGAGGAAGAAGAGTGAAGGAGGAGAAGGAGCCAGAGGATACATGTAAACATCATATGTAAACATAGTTCAGTCCAACATGGACTAAGAAATCTGTTGGACAAAAGAAATCTATTGAGAGAACTGACGTAAGGATAAAAATGGTTCTTTGTAATTTTTTTGCCACATTCTTTACTGAAATTTTCCGAAGAATTCTGGGTTGAAAAGTTATATACATTCAGCTAGAAAGGCATCTATACTCACTAAATACTGGGGAAAGGTTATACACTATCACTGCTTTATGTTTAAGTATTTTTAAAGTGTTAGACTAATCATTAATCAATTTGTAGAATAGAATCTTGACTTAGTGTTTCAATAAATTTGTAATTTGAATAATATTCTTCTCTTTTTCTTACTTTCCCATGCAAATTTTATAGCTATAAAGAGAACTTTAGTTTCCCGTCTCAGATTGCTAAAATAATATGGAAACATTAAGAAATAAATTTTTTGCTCTAACTTTTTTTATTTTTTTATTGGGGTAACATTGTTTTACAATTTGGTACATGATTTAGGGGGAAAGTTCATACCTCCTCAGCTACCAAGGCACCTATAGTCATTTACCCTAGATCTCTGTGACCCCTCCTATTTCACTACCCCCATTGTCTCTCCACCCTCCAGTAGACTACAGTCATATTTCTAGAGTTTGATTTGGTTTAGTTTTGTCAGTTACTTTGTTGTTTCCTATATTCCACATATGAATGAAATTATCCATATTTGTCTTTCTCCTGACTTAATTCACTTAGCATAATCCCCTTCAGTTTCATCTATGTTGTCCCAAATTTTAAGAGTTCACCTATTTTATAGCTGAATAGTAGTCCACCATGTATACACACTACCTCTGAATCCATTCTTTTTATAGTTGGGCAGTTAGATTAATTTTTTAGTATGATAAAGAAACATCAACATTTTTTAAATTTCAGATTTTTGTTGATAAGCCACTTCATTTTTTAATGATTCAATTTTTGTTTATCAGTCACCACAATTTTTAAAAGTATGGTTAGTATATTTTCCAAACAAAAACTGGAGGCTAGTTATAAACTGGGACTCTAAGTTGAAAAATTCCTAAAAAAAAATGTCACATCTATGATAAAACCTCCTACCAGTATAAAGGAAGAAAAAAACACCTAAATAGCAGTCCTTAAAACAGCAAAGGTAATTCTACCTTCACCAGTGATAGGAAAAGAAGGTGTCTACCTTAGATTACTGTGGATTTTTAAAAATTTATGATTCCACTTCCCAGTCTCCTTTCTCCACACTCCTTAGCACAGCCCTACTCCCACATTTCCGTAAATGTCTAGTTCTGAACTGTCAATCACACACATGCACACACACTTCTTTTAATGGTGGACTCTTGGGCCTCCCCGGTGGCGCAGCGGTTGAGCGCTGTGCTGTGGAGCTGTCGGCAGCGGCAACGCAAGTTCGACGCCCGGTTCGACGCCCGGCGGGGGAGAAGCCCACATGGTGCGGCAGACCTCTCCTGCCTCGCCCGCTGCTCCCCTCAGCAGTGTACTTCTGATCTGCCTGTTCTGCTCCCCACTCTGTCTCTGGTGAACCCTCTCGCCGCCCCATGCCTCTGGCCTGTACCCCAGCTTGTATGTATAAATTAAAAAAAAAAAATCTTTAAAAAAAAATGGTGGACTCTTGAAACCTTTTTAAAAGTCTTCAAACCTCTGTAACCCAAAAACCTCTGTAACCCGTTATCTCTAATGGCAGAACTTTCAGCAGTATGCAAAAGCACCTCTTTGGGGTAAGGAGATCTCCATCTGATAAATCTCTTTAAGTGACTCAATTACTAGGAAAAATGGATATGGTGTATAGTCTTAGTAAGTTTGAGTTAAACAAATGTAACATTTAATGAGTAATTTGATTTTCTGACATTCCACACTACATTATCAAGAAGCTCCCATCCTTATAATTAAACCACTGATCTGGAAACAAAATACTAGTCTTATCTTCATCACTAGAAAATGTTGGGTATAATTCCTCCAGCAATTAGAAGAACCTAAACAGATGGATTTTAGAGAAAAGGAAACCAATGAAACTCCACCTATGATCCCTAAATTATTTCTTTTCAGAAAAGTTACAGTAAAATTTGTCCCTGGATATGGTTTTTAAGTACCATGGGTCACCCTTTATAAGTAGATTTTAAATTCATGTCTTTAAATTCAGTTCTTTGCTGTTTTCCTTTTACTTATGGAACTAATCAGAAAGTTGAAGGTAATGAAAGAAACACTGCTTCCAGAAAACATTTAGTACAAATAGACAATTACCTATAATCTACAAAGAATAGATTTTTCTTCCCAAATGTATTTCCCAAAGTATTTTCTTTTTCCTCCCAAATGTGCTACCTTCCTTCAATTTCCTTATTTCTATTAATTCTCCTAGTCCCCTTCTCATTTTACTAATAAACAAGCTCCTTATTACTACCACACAGATCTTAAACATTGCTTTAATCCTCTTCCTCCTCTACATAAAACCTTTCAGTGGCTACATTATTGAAATGAAAATACTTTACCCTGAAATGGAGCTTCCATATGACCCAGCAATATCACTTTTGGGAATCTACTCAAAGGACACAAAAACACTAATCCAAAAGGAGACATGCACCCATATGTTCATTGCAGCACTGTTTACAATAGCAAAGGTATGGAAGCAACCCAGATGTCCAAAAATAGATGATTGGATCAAGATGTGGTACATATACACAATGGAATACTATTCAGCATTCAAAGAAGATAAACACATGCAATTTGCAGCGACATGGATGGAATTAGAGGGGATCATACTCAGCGAAATAAGCCAGAAAGAAAGAGAAAAATATCAAATGGTCACTTATAACAAGACTATAGGGAAACCAAATAGGAGACAGATACTCAGCGGGAGTGGGGGGAGGGGAGGATAAGGGCACAAAATGGAGTAGAAAAGAACACAAGGGACCACGGAGGTGGATCACGGGTGAATTGATGGTAGCTTACCCAAGGGGAATACAAAATGTAAAAGATATAAATAACAATAAAAATATATATAAGAAGTCATACTCTGACTGTAATTACAGTAGTAGCATGGTTCAAGTGCTGACCACAAGCCAGGTATGAGTTAAGTGCTTTACATTATCTCATTCAATTCTCACAACTCCCCACCCAGATGTGGGAACTATTACTAGCCCCTTTTTTAGAAAATGAAACATTTATAAAAAATTTAAGTAAAAAAAATATTTTTAATGAAAGTACCTAATGTAGAATATATATGTAGATATGTCTATGTATACATGAAACCTATATAATTTTGTAAATCAGTGTTACTTTAATTTAAAAAAAAGAATTTAAGTACTTTATTCAAGGTCACATGGGTTTCAAGTGGAAATAACAGTATTTAATGCAAACAGTCTGATGCAAGAAACTGTGTACTTACCCTCTCATTATTCTCCTTCTGTTGTAGCCTATTTGTGCAAACTGACTCACTGTTCCAGTCAGATGTTCTCATCCTTGTCCCCCAACATGCCACTTTCGCTCCCAGCTCCAGGATATTGCCCACATCCTTCCTCCTTCTATTGTGTTTTCAAATCCCACTCATTCTTCAAGACCCAGCGCAATTGCAGCTTCTCTGACATGATGTTCTCTGACCACCCACTCTGCTGCATTAACCCTTAATCATGTACACTCTGATACTGTAATTGAAGCACTGCACATGTCTTAGCTTATTATTCCCCACCTAACCAGGGTCTAGATGGCAGGAACAACCAATTGTCCCTATAACACAGCTATATTCATAGTGGATATTCAATAAATGCTTGCTAAAAACAAATGCAGATAATCTTGCAAAATGAATGCTGTGAACTTCATAAGCACTAGTTTTTAAATAATGTCTGTACACATGTGTAGTTACAAGTGTATCTTCCTGAAATCTCTTTCAGCTATATAATACAGGGCTATGGAATTGATGTAAATAAAATATCAGTAAAATTCAACAGTAGCATCAAGTTTTTGTCCTCTGAAGCATTACATATATTCAGAAAAGTGCAAAAATTATAAATGTACAGCTCATTTTCACAAATGAGCACAGGGGGTAACTAGATTGAGAGAAAGAACACCACACCCCAGGAGTACCCCTCATGGTATAAAGTAATTGCTATTTTAACACCATAGATAAAAATGATTTGCCAGTTGAATTATTACAACTGTTTCTACTTGGGAAATCAAACATATTACTCAAATAAACTATTTTTAAACATATTACTCAAATTATTTTTTTAAACATCTGCCTAGCAGATGGCTCAGAAAATGGCTTGAACATATACATACAGTCTTATAGAAAATTATTGGTGAAATTGTCAAAAGTTGGTAAACCAGTTTCTAATATGTTCACTTTCTATTAAGTACAATGTCTTATGCCAGTAACAAAACCACAAGAAAAAAAGGGCAGATTTCACATATTTTCAACAGCAACATAATAGTGGTTATAAAGACACAGCCTTTAACTCTTATGGGGAAAGTCCATTATATCAATCAATTTGCTAATATCCTGGGAGCTTCCTTACCTGCCCAATCCAGGAATTCAACACATTCAGTCTGAGAATACCGAGCAGCAACATCGCGAGCTCTTTCTTCTCGGAAATTTAAAGCTTCTATATCAACATCCAATTCCACTAGTGCTTTCAAAGTTTCCAAACGACCCCAGGCTGCAGCACAGTGTAAGAGTGTGTAACCTAGCAAGTAGAATGAAGTTGTCAGGTAAAGCAGACTAAATTGTTTTAGGCTATTTTAGGAAGTAGATCATAATGGCGATCCAGTGTTGAACAATTAAATGCACACACTGTTCTAAGTGCTTTACATATAATCACCTCAATTAGTTAATAAAAACCCTATGAATCAGAACTATAATTCCCATTTACAGATAAGGAAACTGAGGTCCAGAGAGGTTAAGAAACTTGCCCAAAACACACAGCCAAAAATTAACATAGCCAGTAAATGGCGGAGGCAACACCAAGCTCTCTTATTCTCAGAAAGAGGGCTTTCTCACTAGCAGTCATCTATTGTTGAACACAATTAGAACCATAACTTGAAGCAATTTTCATCAAACAAATTACTTTAGCATTATGGTTAACATAATATGCACTTACTAAAACTGCATATAATTTTCATTTGGAAAGTCATCACTTAAATTAAATTTAAATATACCTCCCATATCTCTCACCTTTACGATTACACCTCATGCTAGTTCTTTCAGTAAGTCTAAGAAATAACTTTCTAATTAAATTTAACTTTCTAATTAAATTTAAATGATGACCTATCAAATTAGAAAGTTATTTCTTAGACTTACTGAAAGAACTAGCATGAGGTGTAATCGTAAAGGTGAGAGATATGGGAGGTATATTTAAATTTTTTTTCCAGACTGATTTAAAAGAAATCAAATAAAAGTTTATTGTTTTAATTTACCCACAACCATATACTTATGACCCATTTAATCAGTCAAAGAGACATGCAGGAGTACTATAACAGATGAGCAAGAGAATGAGCTAACAAGTATTAAATCTATAAGTACAGGCCCTTAATGTGCTACTATTTCATTTAATCCTTCCAATAACCCTATGAAGTACATATTATTACCCAGTTAAAGGATACAGAGGATAGTTAAATTCAGAGACTGACTATACGTTGCCTAAGTCCACACTGGCAGCAAGCAGCCAAAGCAAGGCTCAAGCTCAGGTCTGGTGCAAGATAAAGCGTTTGTAAGGAGCAGAAAATGGAACCCAAATGTTTACCTCTGGGAAAACAGTACATTGATTCCTCTACTTTCAGAAACCTCTCTTTGGCTCCCTATTTGCCACATTCCCACAGTTTTGAGCCTATTTTCAACTAAGCTGTGAACTATATTTTCTTGAGGCTATCCCAAGCAGAAGGGACAATAAAAAGTGAATAGGAATCAAAAGGGACAAGAAGTAAACTATTCGAGGATCAGCCAAAATTGGAATTACCTCCCTCTTTGGCCCAAGCTTTTCCTTTTTTAAAAATTATTATTTTCCTGGTAATATCACCACAGAGAGAAATTTCAAAATACAGAGATACAGACTGGCCCAAGAATTTTATCGTGCCCTTTATGGCCTACAAAATGGGTGGGGGCAGCGGGGTTCTGAGAAATGCCCAGTTATCACCCTCATTATTCCTGCCTTCTGCCTGAAGATGGAAGTCTTTAATCAGTCAAATAGTCCACAGCCCCTGATTTGCTGGGGCAAGGGGCCATGACCCATAGACCAGGAGGCCACTCCAAGTGAGATGTTCCAGCTCCCTATATTGCTCTCCTCAAGGCTGAAATTATAATGCTCTTAATTTATTTGAAACATGAAAGAGGTACTTTTCTCTTTTTAACACAAAGTCTAAAAAAGAAAATAAGTTTCCTAAACAGAAAGAGGCTTTTACCAAGGAATTTGCAATCTTATTTTTTCCCCTTTTTTAGAGACGGTTTGTCTTCTAGAAAGAGACACACAGATCACTGTAGTATATTAAACCCATAACCACCACAGAAAAGGAAAACATCTAAAGATGATTTCAAAAGCAGGCAGACAAGAAGGGAATTTTTCTAACCTTTCCCCATAAAACTGGCAATGATCACAGGAAGAAGATACAGGCTTTGTGCTGAGAATCCCAGCAGAAGAAAGGAACAGTAACTGAAACTGGGAAGAACTGAGGTTGAGTCTAAGTGAATATAAACACACAACACCTCTTTGTGGAAAGTTACTGTTGACTAAATACAGAGAGAATCAATTGAGCAGGTTCAGAGTAAGGCAAAGATCAGACAAGAAGAAAAAGAATCTTTTCCTCCACACAGGCACTGTTCTATGTGCTTCATGAGGATCAACTCATTTAATTCTCACAATAATCATATGAAGTAGATACGAATGGTATAATTGAGATTTATGAAGACGGAATTTAAATGTTCTCAAAAACCTGCTTTGATCTAGTCTCTCAAGTGTAAAAACTCTTATGAACAGGATCATACCAACCAAACAAGAAATCAACTATTAAACTTCAGTGGAATTCATTATTTTACAATGAGTAAAATAAAATTGCCAAGTTAATGGGTATAAATAAGTTGACAAGACCACTTTTGTCCTCCTCCTCAAGGTGATGGCTTCTCAGGCAATAAGCAGCCTCAGACACTTCACTGCTTCCAGGATGCTTCACTACCCAGGCTATATTTGCCACTACTTTACAAGGGTCCTCTGCTTTACCAACTAGAACCCATATTACCCATGGAGTCAAAGAGGATGTGGCAGTTATTCAATTTAACTCGCCCAATTCAAAGATAAACGAATTGAGTGAAGTCAATGTGTTTAGTCAGAGTTCGTAGAAACAATGAGTAAGTAGAAGTAATGAATGTATAAAGTCAGAATTTGTAGGTGAAATTGGGGGTAGTGATCAAATCAGCAGTGCTATCTTTATCAGTTAGGCTGCTTTCTTGCAGCCATTTGCTAGCAGGAAGGGATTTTGGCCACACCTACAGAGGAAGGCATTGGCACCATCTTTGGGCTAAGTTCCCTCCCCTTGCCCACCTTGGAGGACCCTTCTGCTTTGTGGATCTGTATGGTGCTCAGAGCAGCACAGCTCAGGAAATAAGAGGTTGCCTTTGGAAAACAGTTCACCCCTTGTCAGCTGCTAAATCACCACGCTAAAGCCTTAACAAGAAGTTTCACCTACACACTAACCACAGTGTTGGTTCTCCAATTGATTGCTAGATTTATCAGAATAACAGAGGAATTTAGGCATTCAATGTGCACCTCCATTAAACTGCCTTCAGCTATTGCCATCTTCCTCCTGGTGAAGTCTGGCTGTGAAATGGTTTGCACTTCATGTTGGAAGGTGGAGCCTACTGCTCTCATGAATTCATAAACTCTGAGGCCCAAAGTATCAGTTTCTCTAGAGCCATCTCTGTTGCCTATTCCTCCTTGGAGGCCAGTAGAGAGCAGTAATTTCTTCTGCACCCAGTGAAACATATAACAATAAAAACAAGATACTCTGTCAGCCAAAAATAAATAAATAAATAAATAAATAAATAAATAAATAGGTTGACAAATTCATGCATAGTTTCCACTATAAAACAATCTTCATGGAATGCCATTCACCACCTACAGTACCCAGAATACCTGCTTGATTCATTTCTTTCCCTAAAAGAAAGTTTAAGTGGGAAACAAACAGCATCAGATATAGTTGAGATTACTGTATTGTTTTGTTGGGTGTTTTGGTTTTCCGGGGATTGCTTGGGGTTTTTTGTTTTTGTTTTTGCTACCAAAACAAATTATCACACATGCAGCAGCTAAAAACAATACCCATTTAAAATCTCACAGTTCTGTAGGTCAGAAGTCCAAAAACAGAGGTTCAGCTGGGCCATGGCTCAAAGTTTCAGAGAACTGAAGTCAGAGGCTGGCGGCCTGGGCTCTTCTCTGGAGACTAGGAGGAAAAAATCTGCTTCCATGCCCTTTCAAACTTCAAACTGGCAGTAGAATTCAGTTCATTGAGGGTGTAGGACTGAGGTCTCTGAGTCCTTGCCGGCTACAGGAGCCTCTTTCAGCTCTCTAAGGTTGCCTGCATTCCTCATCAACTCGTCTCATCTATCTTCAAACCAGATATGACACAGTTCTTCTCATGCTTCAAACCTCTCTGACTGATTTTGCCAAATTTCTTCTAACCACAACTAGAGAAAGTTCTCTGTTTTTAAGAGCTGTAATTAGATTGGGACTGCCTGTATAATCTGGGATAATCTCTATTTTAAAGTGTATAACTTTTTTTTAGTTTTATTGATTTGCCACTGATTTATATAACTTTTTCATTTTAGAAGTACAACTTCACACCTCCATATGTGAACATGCAGAGTATGTCATCTTAATTATCTCTGCCAAGTCCCTTTCCCATGTAAAGTAACATATTCATAGGTTCCAGAGTTTAGAGCCTGGGTATGTTTGGGGGAGTTATTCTGCTACCAGAGTCAGCTGCAGATACCCAAAGATTCAAATCCCTCCCTAATGCAAAACACATTCATCCATCCAAAGATCTCATCCCATTACATAGCAATTCAAAATCCCATCTAAATGTCATCAGCTCAAAAGTTTCAAATTTCATCATCTAAATCACCTGTGGATAAGGTTCTGTATATAATCTATTAAGCATAATTAATGAGACACAATCCCTTTCCATCTGTGGATATGTGAAACTAAAGAAAAAAATTATCTACTCCCAAAATGCAATACTGGAATAAGAGTAGGATAATGGGTATAGGCACTCTGGTTCAAACAAGGGGAAAATGGAAAGTAAACAGTCACCAATGCAAAGCAGTTCTGAAATCAAGCCTGGTCAACTCCATTAGGTTTCAAAACCCATAATAATTCTCTTTGGTTCTCAACTCTGCCCTCTGGGCTCTTGGCTTCACTCTGTGGGCTCTCTGTTCGCTGAATCATCTTTCCTATTTCATGAAAGATAGCATGAGTTTACAACTGAACAGTGTCTAAGTTAGCCTGCTTCTTGACAGATGTTGGCAATCCAATGGCCTTCCTTCATTTTGTACTCTTTCTGTCCCTTTCAGTGCAAGACAACTGTATTTTTGCTGTTATAAAATTCTCAAGAACTTTGTAGGCTTCAGTGGACATGACAGAGAATTGATTCACGCCACTAGACAGAAGCCAGGCTCACAAATTCTTCAAACATATTTTCTCTACTTTTGACTACTGAGATGGTTGTAGGGCAATGCCCTTAAGCTTTCTAGTTTGATTAAAGGGAGATCCTTAAAGTCATACCCTTAATCTCATGTCTAAATATTATGACCTTTTGATATCAACATGTCAATAAAGGTTATAGAATCATAAATTCAGTTTTTTTCTCTATAGAGCATGTTTTTTTCTGACAGCAAATCTCCTAATTTTAATGTCTTTGTTGCGTAGATAGGCTTAGAATTTAATTTCTCAAATCAAGTAGTCCTGGTTCCTTTTAGTTTACCAGTTCTCTCAATTTCTCTCCGTCTGCTGGCATTTTATTATTACCAACAAGAAGAAATTAGAATGTAACTTCGACTCTGCTCATGTATCTCCTCTTCTAAATGCTTTACTTACTAATTTTCAAGGTTTCTTTTATTCTAATAAATGCATTAAATAAAATGTTTGTGTATTCTACAGGTTCTGACATATAGTGATCTTGTTACCACTTAAATATTTCATAATTTCTACATAACATCTATGACCAGAAGATGATTTAAAGTATTTTTTGTTTGTTTGTTGTACATTTTAGAAAGACAAGTTTACTAGGAAAAGGAGAAAGAAAAAATAGAGACCTCTACATAGTCAGAGGTGGGCCAGAAAGCTTAAAATATGTTTTTGTTTCCAAAATTATTAGAGATTTTCAGTTATCTTTTTGTTACTATTTTCTAATTTCATAATTTTTCTACTTTTATTGTAGTCAGAGACCAAAGACTGCATATCTGTATAACCTACTGTGTGACAATATTTTAAAATTTTCCATGTGAGTGTGGAGAAAATGTTATTTCCTATTTCCTGGAAATCACTGTTTTATTTTCTACAATGAACACATATTATATTTGCCATCTGAAAAAAGCAAGTGACTGGAGTAAAAGAGCTAATTAGATAAAGACTACAAAAACTAATAAATCTTCAAAGGAAAAAGATTACTGAGCATTTGCTGTTTGGCAATTTACTGTGTGTCATGTACTATGATATTTATATGTCCTATCTATATTTATCTTATTAATCCTCATAATACCCTATAATGAAAATACATTATCTCCATTTTGCATATGAAGAAAAAGAGACACAAAAAGACTGAAGAAAAAGAGACACAAAAGATTAAATACCTTGCCCAAGTCACACAGCTAATAGTGAAATCTATGTTCTTAACCTACCATACCACTCAATATCAACATACACACACACATATATTTACATATGTGTGTGCATATTTAATATATGCAATCTACGCAGGCATAACTAATTTATCTACCTTTAAAAAGAGTACTCAGTATCTTTAGATAGTAATACTGATAAGAGAAAAAAGACAAAATACCTCTGGCAGTTTTTTCATTCAGATTTACACCATATTTGGCCAAAGCTCTAATCACATCACTTTGTCCAGCCATGCAAGCTGCATACAACAAATTTCTCCCAACGATGTCTTCTTCCAAAAGTAGCTGCATGGCTTGTTCATGATGGGGGTTCTCAGGATCATCCAAAATCTTCTGCAGGCCTTCTACATCCCCTGTGAGAGCAGGCTGTAAGAGGGGATTAACTGTGCCTGTGTCCTCTGCTTCTTTGTCTTCTTCACTTTCTTCATTAACTTCTCCTTCCTCTTGCTGTGGTAAAAATACTGATTTTTCTGAACTCTCTGACTCTGGGGGTCCTTCTGACTCCATTAACTCCAAAAAAGTACCTGAGACCAAAAAATATATAGATATCTACTCAAAACAAATCAGCATTTATTGATTTACTTGATTTGTCAACTAAAAATATAAATGGGCTAAAAACACCTACCTGGTTGAAAATCACTGTAAAATAAGATAGTACACCCACTTAATGAGTAGAGTTTATTGTGCACTATTATAAGGCAATACACTGTCAAATATATATTAAAATGCTGAATTGTGATATAAACTGTAAACTCAAAGGACAAAGGAGGAGATCCATGGAGGCTAAATTCAAAGGAAAACATTGAAAGAAAATGTTAAAGAGACTCACCTACCTAAACAAGAGTCATTTTGGGGAGAAGTGAGAACTACAGTTAGATCACTGCAATCAGATTAACACCTTAAAAAATAGGCACTGGCATTTTAAAAGAATTAATTCACTCAATAATTCTTACTGAAAGCTTACTAATACACTAAGTGCCTGTGGACACTATATAAATTACAAAGAATCAAATTTATCTCCTGCCCTCACTTACTATTTCAAAGGAGAAAACTTACTATTTCAAAGGAGAAAATATGGTAGGTACAAAATAAGTGTAGTAAAAGGTGACAAGATTTAGTACTAAGGCAGTTTAAATGGGATAAGATTAATTCTAAGTAGAATTAATTAAGGAAGTCTTACTATCCTGCCTACTCTGGCAGGATATCAAAGTGAGAATGATGGCTCTCTTTGCTCCTCCCGATTCTACAGACAGCCGCCTCTTTTTGGGCAGTGCCAGCATGGTCCTCAGACACCATGGTGAAGGTCAGAGTGAACAGATTTGGTTGGATTGGGTAACTGGTCACCAGGGCTGCTTTTAAATCTGGCAAAGGGTATACTGTTGCCATCATTGACCCTTTCATTGACCTCAACTACATGGTCTACAAGATCCAGTATGATTCTGCACATGGCAAGTTCAATGGCAAAGTCAAAGCAGACAATGGGAAGCTTGTCATCAAGGGAAAGTCCATGTCCATCTTTTAGGAGCAAAGATTCCACCAAGAGCAAATGGGATGATACAGTGCTAAATACACTGTGGTGTTCACTGATGTCTTTACTACCTTAGAGAAGGACGGGGCTCACTTGAAGGGTGGGATAAAAAGGGTCATCATCTCTGCCCCCTCAACTGATGCCCCACGCTTGTGTTGGGTTTGAACCACAAGAGGTATTAACAACGCCCTCAGGATTATCAGCAATGTCTCCTGCACCACCAACTGCTTGGACCTCTGGGCCAAGGTTATCCATGACAACTTTGCCATCATGGTGGGACTCTTGACCAGAGTCTGTGCCATTACTGCCTCCCAGAAGATCATGGATGGCCCCTCTGGGAAGCGGTAGTGCAGTAGCCAAGGGGCTGCCCAGAACATCATCCCCTTATCTACTGGCACCACCAAGGCTATGGGCAAGGTCATCCCTGAGCTGAACGTGGAGCTGAGTGGCGTGGTCTTGTGTGTCCCCACTTCCAATATGTCAGTTCTAGATCTGACCTGCTGCCTGGAGAAAGTTGCCAAATTCAATGACATCAAAAAAGCAGTAAAGCAGGTGTCACAGGGCCCCCTCGAGGGCATCTTGTGCAACACTGAGAGCCAGGTGTGTCCAGCAATTTTAACAGTGACATCCACTCCTCTACTTTCAATGCTAGGGCTGCCATTCCCCTCAGTGACCAGCTTGTCAAGCTCATTTCCTGGTATGACAATGAATTTGGTTACAGCAACAGGGTGGTGGACCTCATGGTCCATGCGGCCTCCAATGAATAAAAGTCCTCTGGACTACTAGTCCCTGCGAGAGCACAGAGGAAGAGAGGCACTGAGAATCTCCTGACTTATCACAGTCCTTGGGTCTGGGAAGAACCAGTGTCCATGAATAAGAACATAAACTAAGTATATTCACAAAAAATAGTATATTGTGGTTAAAATGAATAAATTACTACGATACGCCATGTGCTAAACAGGTTCTGACATGGTTCCCAATGTCCCTGACTTGTCTCGTGGTATCAGCCTTGTGTAACTCTCTCTCCTTGAATCCGGGCTAGACACAGTGACATTACTAAGGAAGAGAATACAGAGACAGTGATTAAGATATCACTTCTATAATTTGGTTACAACAGACTATGACTTTTGTCGTGCTAGTATTCTTTCTGTCTCTTCTCACATGCTGTGATGTAAGGGGTCACTTTTCAAGGAATGGAGGGCAACCTCTGGCCAACAGTCTAGTAAAGGCCTTCGGTCCAACAGCCAAGGAAGAGCTTAATTCTGGCAACAAACACCTAGCGAGCATGGAAGTGGATCTGCCCCAGATGAACCCCAGATGACTGTGACCCTAAGCAATATCTTAATTGTAGCCTCCTGAGAAACTTTGAAAAAGACCTACCTAACTAGTACCCTGATTCCTGGACCACTCAAACTATGAGATAATGAATGTGTGCTGTTTGAGGCTATCAAATTTGGAGGTAATTTATTACACAGTAATAAATAGCTAAGACACACAACAATCCAAATGAATCTTTGCAATGTAATATTTAGTGAAAAAAATAAATCCAAAATAGTACGTGTATACGTATTCAAAATAGTATGTGTATATGTGTATGTATGTATATACATATACATAGAGATAGATAAATTTTTGTAAAGTTCAAAGCAATTAAAATTAAGACATTTTTAGGAATATAGCAGATGCAGTACTACTTCTTTTAAGCAGAAAAAACCAAATTTGAACACAAGTTTCAGGACAGTCCTTATGGGGCAGAGAAGAGAACGGACATTCTGAAACAAAAAGACAGTCTTCCAAGGCATTTATCTGTAGGTCTGACTTTAAAAAAATAGTATCTAATTACGAGAATAAAAGTAAACACTCGTCATGTCTTTGGTGTTCTGCTGATTGTGCCCATTTTTTTCTTTTAAAGATAATTCGAAAATTCCATTTTTAAAGGTTTTTTCTTCTTATAACATAGAAACTTCATAATACTTTAAAATATTTTACTATGAACTTAAGCACTAACAGAATGATCACAGTAATACAGCTTTTCCTCTCTTTGTTTTGTCAGTATCCTATATATTGAAAAAAATTAACTTGATTTTCTCATTTTTGTTTTAGAAAACAGTGAAAAACAGTGACTTTCTATGGAAAGGTTTGTTTAATGTATATAATGGGCCTATTTTTGTTATTAAATGAATTAATAAACATAATGGGTTTATTTTTGTTATTAAATTACTAAACATGTTTAAAGTCTCTTTAATTTCTAATTCTCACTATATTTATAATAACCACCAACGTACAGCTATAATGCACAAAGAGGAAAACTCTCTGGAAAGTAAAGCTGCTTAGGATCAATAATTTTTTTAAAGATTTATTTATTTATGCATACAAACTGGGATATAGGCAAGAGGTGTGGGGTAGCGAGAGGACTCACCAGAGACAAGAGTGGGGAGCAGAACAGGCAGATCCACAGAAGTACACTGCTGAGGGGAGCAGCAGGCGAGGCAGGAGAGGTCTGCCACACCATGTGGGAATCTCCCTGGCCGGGTACGAACTCGTGCTGTGGTGGCTCTGGATAGCCTCACAGTGCTGCGCCCAAACCCCTGTGCCACCAGGTAAGCCCTGGGATCAATAATTTTTAAAAGTGTAATGGAATCCTGAAAACAAAAAGCTTGAGGGCCACTGATTTAGGATGGATAGGAGACCTAGAAGTACCAGGGAGTGTTGGGGAGTGGATTGCACCCACTTTATTACTATAGCAGAGAGGAAGCCCTGTAGGGAAAGCTGTGAAGCAAACCACAGCCAGGGCAGAAGGGAAGTCACAGCAAGAGCTCAGGGAGCGCTAGGGCCAGGGAGAGCTACTGAGCTTCAACAAATCAGAAGAGACCTGTTTACAAGGTACATGTGCACAGACATGGCAAGGAGAGCATAACACTTCCCCAAAGCTCTCAAGAGCCATCCACATGTACCTACCCAACAGGAGAGAAACAAGGAACTAAGAACCAAGACATATTTATACAAAATAAACATTAGCCAAGAAGCCAATTACAGATTGAGCTAAACTTTGAAACCAACTGAATATCTATTTCCATTTTTCCCTAATAATCAATAAATGAGTATTAATGAAAAAAACTAAATCAGTCATAGACAAAAATAAATTACCTCTTCATTGTCCATGAAAGTTACATCATGAATAAAAATGGCAACTCCACCACACAGAACCAAAAATTCATAGATTTGAGCATGGAGAGAGGAGCGAGAAGGCTGAAATTATACAGGTAGAATGACAAAGCTGACTGTGAGACCTAATTTGGCATTTCTTCATAAAGTGAGTGAACGCATGCTCCTTGTTTGTGAAATGAGACTAGCACCTGCTCTGCCTTATTGAATTAGAGTAGGAAAGTAAATCTATAACTTTCTAACTATAAAGCGTGAATTCTTTTGAGGTAAAGTACAAATATAAAAAATCACACAGGTGGTGGTTAATGCCCCAGAGGCCTTCACAGTCTAAGACCACGTAAGTCAATCAGCAGCCATCGTGTGAGATAAGGAAAATAATGGAGGTAAGCAAAGGATGCGATGAAAGTAAAGAGGACGAAATTCTAAAGGAGACATGGAGAGAGGATGTCCTGGAAAGATTCACTGAAGAGGTGACACTACACTGTTAAATAATAAGAATCTTAATAGAAGAAATGGGCAATATTGGAAATGCCATAAAGGAGGCAGAAAAGGAAGCATGAGGTTGTGGCAAAGGAATAGACCTTCAGGAGCTTATAAGTTAACAGTAGAAGGTTTTTTTCCAAAATTGTAGTCCCTTCAGGATTTTAAGTCCTAGTTCGAGAAGGCCACGAAGGGCAGCTTTGAGCCTTCAGGGTTAAAATAAGGGAATGCTCCAGAAAGGGAATACAAAGTAGCAGCACTGCTGAGGGGACCAAAAGTCCAGCAGAGGGGGCACCGGCCACTTCTCGGCAACAGAGCTCGCCTTTCCGCCTGAAGACCCCAAGGGGTAGTGGGGAATCCCAGGAGGCAGCCAAGGGGCGGAACCCGCCACGCAAAGCTAGGGGCGGAGGCCAATTCTGACAGAGTCGCGGTCAAGCCCACTACCCTCCATTCTCCACAGAGCAGCCTGGCAGAGAGCGGTCCCTCCCCAGTCCCATCCTCACTTCCACCTCATCACCCCATCCCCATTATCACGCCCACCCTCACCCGAAAGCCCTCCGCAGCCTCGGCGCCTGGACCCCGCACTCACCGCTCCCCAGGCCTGGGCTACCGCGGTTACCATGGCGATGGCGCACCCAGCGCTGTAGCGCCGCCCCGAGCGCAGCGGTTCCGGCTGTGCGCCAAGGTCAAGGTTTCTAGGCACGGAAAGCCAGAGGGCAAAAGCTGAGGAATTCTTCAAAATGGTTAAAATCACTTTGCTGGTCTTTCCTTTATTTTGTAAGTTTTCTGTAAAATGGTCTACATTTATTTCACAATTTAAAAAAGATATATATTTAAATATTTTTAAAATATATTTAAAATATATATTTAAGTAGATATATATTTTTAATTATGTGTGCACACTGGTTGCTAGTTAGTATTATGGTTATATTTGACCTTCAAAATGAAGACTTTTTTTGAAATATGAGGATACATCTCAAAAACTACAAAAGATTGTAACTCAAAAGACATCCTGCTTAATTTCTAATCTATGGGATATCTTTTTATGATTTATGGTCATTGTCACCCACAAATAACATTTTCTAAGACCTAATAAGTGCCAAAGATAGCAGGAGCAGAAGGAACTATGTAGCTTTTGTTTCAGGAATTTAAGATTCGAACATGACTTTTAAAAAGGGGATATGGATGTTACCTGACTCTAAACTGTACTATAATGGCAAGAGCAATTGAAATAATATGGTATTGGAATAAAAGTAGACTTCTAAATCAATGGAACAGAACTGAAAGTCCAGGAAAAAAATCATGCATATATCAATTAATAATTCATGATAAAGGAGCTACAACCACACAATGTAGAAAGGAGAGTCTCTCTAACAGCTCTGAGAAAACTCCATGCACAAAAATAAATTCAAAATGGATTAAAGACTTAGCTATAAGACCAGCAACAATTAAAATGTATAAAAGAAAACAGTCAATATAGTCACAACATCATTAATAAAGATGTCTTTGAAGACTCCACCCCTACGGCAAGGGAAATAAAAGCAAGAATAAACAATTGGGATTACCTCAACAAGTTTTTACACAGAAAAGAAAAAATAAGTAGATTAAAAACTCACTCTACCAATTAGAAGGAAATATTTACATATTACACAACTAACCAGTGGTTAATACCCAAGATATACAAAAAACATACCATTTAACAATAATAAAATAAAACAGCCCAATTAATAAATGGGCAACAGGTCTGAACAGACAATTCACCAAAGAGGATATACAGATAACCAACAGATATTTGGGAAAAGTTCATCATCACTTTTAATAAGAGAGATGCAGAACAAAAATCACAGTGAGGTATCATTGCACACCCAGGAGAATGGCACATATTCAAAGGATCTCCAAAAACTAGTGCTGGAGAAGATACAAAGTAAGAGAAACTCCAACATTGTTGGTGCCCTGTAACAGATTCATCAACTCAAAAAAGTACATGCTCCACAATGTTTCTACAGCTTTATTTACAACAGAACATGGAACAACCTAGTGCCCACTGATAAAGGACTGAATCTAAAAGATGTGTTACAGCCACACAATGGAAAACTATTCAGTCATAAGAAAAGACAAAATGTTGTCAGTAATAGCAAAATGGAGGGGGTCTGTGGCAATCATATGCAGTAAAGCAAGTCAAAAGCAAAGACAGATATTGGACATTTACATGGAAGACTATTTTACTTATAAAAGCTATCAGACATTAATAAATGAAGTGAGGTTCCAAGGTTAAGGTGGCCGGGGGAGCAGAGAGACAGGGTCAAAAGAGTATGAAGGATGGTGGTAGGAAAAAATATTTGTCACAAAGTGGGGGAGGATATTGGTCAGTGATGAGATAGGGGGAGCCGGGGGAGCAGAGAGACAGGGTCAAAAGAGTATGAAGGATGGTGGTAGGAAAAAATATTTGTCACAAAGTGGGGGAGGATATTGGTCAGTGATGAGATAGGTGTGGAAAGAAACTGGTGAGATTAACCAAGCTTACCCAGAAATTATATAATTATACAGAGAGAGAGAGAGAGAGAGAGAGAGAGAGATATCACAGAATGAAAACCAAGAAGTATTTGTACAAAAGACGTGTGAACGCAAACATTTATTTATTATTTCTACAAGGAAATCATTAAGGAAGAGATAATATTTTTAAAGGAACTCTGAACATTTGAGCTGAAGACTTAATGGCCTAGTTTTTAATATACTTGTTTAGCTAGAGCACAGGCAAAATATCACTATCATGGAGACGAACTTCAGCAATCCAAGACAAAATATGAAAATTCTTTAAATTGGCATTATTAAAATTTTCTTATTCAAGTAAGTCAAATAGTCAAAATTTTAGAGGTTAACATTGTGGACAAGAAGTCTAGACATTTTGTCAGCTACTAGCTTGCTTCTGCAACCGTTATGTTTGTTTTACTGAACACTCATTTCCAATGGAAGTTAGCAGAGCAATACATGTTTTTTTTAGTATTTCACTTTTAATGTGCTCACTCTTTTTCATAGTCTTTGGTTTGAGGTGTTTTTTGAAATATCTGGATAGAAGATGACTTTTGATACATGATTGTGCATGATTTTGTCCTTAATTAGATGTACAAAATATCCAAATATAATTTTTTGAAAGTCTTAACTAGAATTTAAGAACTAAAAATTAAATAGATTTCTTTTTTTAATATATTTTTTTATTGTTATTTATATCTTTTACATTTTGTATTCCCCTTGGGTAACCTACCACCAATTCACACATGGTCCATCTCCATGGTCCCTTGTGTTATTTTCTACTCCATTTTGTGACCTTACCCTCCCCTCCCCTCACCCCACCCCCACCCGCTAAGTGTGTCTCTCTCCTATTTGGTTTACTTATAGTCCTGTTATAAGTGAAACCATTCAATATTTTTCTCTTTCTGGCTTATTTCACTGAGTATGATCCCCTCTAATTCCATCCATGTCACTGCAAATTGCATGTGTTTATCTTCTTTCCATGGTGAATAGTATTCCATTGCATATATGTACCACATCTTCTTGATCCAATCATCTATTTTGGACATCTGGGTTGTTTCCATACCTTTGCTATTGTGAACAGTAGCGCAATGAACATACGGGTGCATGAATTAGTGTTTTTGTGTCCTTTGGGTAGATTCCCAAAAGTGATATTGCTGGGTCGTATGGAAGTTCCATTTTTAGCAGTTTGAGAAAGCGCCATACAGCTTTCCATAGTGGTTGGACCAGTTCGCATTCCCACCAGCAGTGTAGAAGAGTTCCTTTTTCTCCACATCCTTTCCAGCATTTGTTGTTGCCTGTATTTTTAATGTGTGCCATCCTCACAGGTGTGAGATGGTATCTCATTGTGGTTTTGATTTGCATTTCATTGATTATAAGTGATGTTGAACATTTTTTCATGTACCTGTTGGCCATCTGCTTTTCTTCTTTGAAGAAGTGTCTTTTTAGCACTTCTGCCCATTTTTTGACTGGATTATTTGCTTTGTTTTTGTTGAGTTGTGTGAGTTCCTTGTATATTTTTGTTATCAGTCCTTTATTGGTTATATTGTGTGCAAAGATCTTTTCCCAGTTGGTAGGGTGTCTGTTAGTTTTGGTTAATGTCTCTTTCGCTGTACAGAAGCTTTTTATTTTGATGTAATCCCAGCTGTTTATCTTGTCCTTCACTTCCTTCACTTTGGGGGATGTGTCTTTAAAGATTTTGCTGAGATGTATGTTGTGTAGAGTTTTGCCTATATTTTCTTCTATAAATTTTATGGTTTCAGGTCTTATGTCCAGGTCTTTTATCCATTTGGAGTTGGCTTTTGTGCAGGGTATGAGGTAGTAGTCTAGCTTCATTTCTTTGCATGTAGCTGTCCGGTTTTCCCAGCACCATTTATTGAATAGACTGTCCTTGTTCCACTACATTTTCTTTGCTCTTTTGTCAAAGATTATTTGTTCATAGATATGCGGCTTTAATTCTGGGTATTCTATTCAGTTCTATTGGTCTTTGTGTCTGTTTTTGTTCCAGTACCATGCTGTTTTAATTATTATGGCTTTGTAGTATAGTTTGAAACCATAGCGTGAAATTCCTCCATTTTCTTTCTTTTTAATCAGGAGGGCTTTAGCTATGTGAGGTTTTTTGTGGTTCTACATGAATTTCATCAGTATTCGATCTATTTCTTTGAAGAATGTCATTGAGATTTTTATTGGAATAGCGTTGAATCTGTAAACTGCTTTTGGTAGGATTGCCATTTTGATACCGTTAATCCCTCCAATCCATGAGCAAGGAATGCCTTTCCATTTTCTTGTGTCTTCTTCTTAAATAGATTTCTTAAAGATTGTTTTTAGTACTCTAAGTGCTATAAAGGGTGGGAAGACACTAAATAGGTTTGAAAAATCAAAAAGCTGCTTAGTTCCATATCAAAAACAACTGTGTGATTCATTTAGGCAGACTAGGTTAGAAAGCACATGATGAAATAGATTCCTGGCCCAAGGGTGGCCCAGATGCAGAAAAAAGACTCCCTTCTCCCACTCTAAATCCTACCTCCCCTATGCTACCCCAATAGCTTTTGGATCCAAGGGGGTCAAATGGATATTCAAGAGACATCTCAGAACAATCTGAGGGTGCTAACAATGAAGGTCCACCTCTCTGAATAACCATTTTTATCAATTCTAAGTTTATCATTCCATTTTTAATGCTAGTATACATACACATATATACCCTCAAACATTATATTTTTACCCCTTTTTTAAAAAGTATGTATGCTATAAAGTAAGTATGCTATAAACACTACTGGTTTTTGTCACTTAATATATCCTGAAGAGTATGCCTTGTACATACACAGAGCAAATCCTCCCCATTTCTTTTTATAGCTGCATAATCCTCATTATGTGGCTATTCCATTGTTTATTCAATCAGTCCCCTATTGAGAGGCTTTGAGTTTATTTCCATTCCTTTGTTATTACAAAGAATCCTGAAGCTAGTAACATTGCACATAAATTTTTTTTTTTTTTTGGTTTTGCAAGTGTTTCCTTGGGATAGTGAGATTGCTGGGTCAGAAGGTATATACAAACATGATTGTGTTATATCTTGTCAACTCCCTGTCATAAAAGTTCTACCACTTTGTACATATTCCAGCCATGAAGGAGACCACCTTCTTCCCCATGGTCTCATCAACAATAGAAAATTGTCTAATTTTGGATTTTTGCCTACTTGACAGGTCTTACCATAGCTGCAACATAGTTATATATAGCTTAACATGGCTATATGCACTCAGCATGACTGAACATATTTTCAAATGTTTAAGAGCCATTTCTTTTTCTGTAAACTGATTATTTCAGTCAACAAGTCAGGAAAATTTTTCACCACTCTTACTAATGAAATTCATCTTATTCATTCTTATTCATCTTATTCATTCTTATACTATTTCTATGCTTCAATTATTTACATTTAAGTTTCTGAGACATTTGGTTGTTGTGAGATATACAGACTTTACCCAACTTATGACAATTAAGAAGGGTCACTTCAGCTTCAGAACTTCCCATAGGGTATTCAGAGACCCTGGATGAGATAAGGGATTCCAACTTCTTATATGGAAGGGATATAATTTTATCTTCTTCCATAGTTTTATCTGCATTATTTATTCAACAATAAATACATTCCCCACTGATGTGAGATATCGCCTTTACCACATACCAAATTTCAAATATTCTGTGAACAACAACAACAAAATTCTACATTTTGATGTGTTGGAAAATGTCTACCTCCTTGCCAGGGTTCCCTCAAGAGGTTGAAGTCAGCAGAATGATGTCTCACTTGCTGTGAAGAACCCTGTGGTGAAAAACAAAGGAAATATCTGAAGATGAAGATGAACCCCTGTCAAGTGTGGGAATAGCAGAAAAAAAGAACATGAGATAATGGCCTGACTACCTCACATCTACAGGTGTTGCCTGAAATAATCACCCCTTTTCAGTAAACTCAAAGTTTAGTAAAAGAGAAATTTATTAAA
Organism: Scalopus aquaticus; assembly: GCA_004024925.1. Lineage (NCBI taxonomy): Eukaryota > Metazoa > Chordata > Mammalia > Eulipotyphla > Talpidae > Scalopus > Scalopus aquaticus. Next base: position 74,957 of record PVIJ01002992.1, on the reverse strand, counting down.
GAGGCTATTCAGAGCCATATGGAGGACGCAGGTCTGAGAGACCAGTATCAGAATTTTCTGAGTGAATGGTTCCCATCCTCAGAGATTTTGGCCTTGCTTTCTACAGGAATGTTACATGCACAGAAAGTCTATTTTTGTATACAAGGCTATGGTTTTTCTTTCAAAGGAAAGAAGACATCTAGTTCATTTCTAATATATTCAGCTAATGAAAGGAGACTTCGACAGATTTATCAGTCTGTAAATAAGTTCATTGGTAAAGAAGAAGCATTGCTCGTAATTTTAAAGCAATTCCTTGATCTTATAGATCTAGTTCAGGCAGAGCCATCTGTGTTTTGGAAGATAGAAGAATCAATGGTTACTTGAACCTCTTATCTGAAAGTACCCCTACCAACATGAGGGCACTGTCAGCCATTATCTTATGCTCCTTCTGCCACCCACAAGTATGACACGGACTCCATCTGTGGACTTCTCCAACATTCCTTTGTTTTCTGTCCCAGGATTCTTCCCTGTGAACAAAAATTATTGTTCTATTGACACCAACCTCTTGAAGTGGCCTTGACATGGTAGAGGTGGACATTTTTCAGCAAGGCAAAAAAAAAAAATGTTTAATTTTCTCCTTGATGGACAAGGAGCACTTTTATTATTATTATTTCAGTTAATAGTTCTTAGGTCCATTTCTGGGTTTCTTATCCTGCTCTATTTATCTCTATGTTCATACACCAAAACCACAGAAATAGTGTAGATACCCATAAAGAGTCTAAAATTAGAAGCAGCAAAGGGCAGGGTTAACTCTAACAGATATTACCAAAACATGTAAAACTCTGTAATTAAAACTGTGGTTTTTGTATTTCAGGAGAAATACATTTTTCTTGTTTAAGTCACCCAGTCTGTGGTACTTTGTTAGGGCAGCCCAAACTAAGGCAAGATCCACCTTAGTGGCTGTCCTCCTTTTTACCGTCTAGACCAGACCTAGGCTCCCTACTAGATATTTTGTGCAGCATGCTATAAGTCTCTTTCAGACAATTATCCCCATTGTAATTAAACAATTAACCATAAATTCACACATTAATTTTATAATGTCTCCCCCAAAACAAAAACTCCACAAAACAAGGAGTTCCATGGGTTTCACTAAATCTTGGGCCCAAGCACAGTATTTTATACATGGAAAACAGGATGTAATTTCAAATTTCTAACTGAAAGACTATATGACAAATTCAGCAGCCCTCATGAATCTTTTGGCTGATGCCTCTGCCTCACACTCAATCCAGGTGAAATCTATTTTAGAGCTATCTACAACTAGAAATGCAGGCTCTCCATAGTCTTACTAGGGGTGGCAGAAATCTTCTAGTTGTTGCAAATGCCAAGTATACTGTATTCATCTTTCTAAATGGAGTCCTCAAGGCCTTGCCATAAATAGAAAGGGTTGGTTTACCTTGAACTGTTCCACTAGAGAAAAGAAATAAAGCTAGCAGAGGCACAAACCATATTGCAGTGGACTGGAGAATGAATCACACCTTCCCCAAAACAGGACAAACTGCTCTTATCCTGACCAAGGATTTAAATACTCAGCCATCGGTTAGCAGACTTCCTTAACATTTTTGTACCTTCCTCATACCTTTTTCTCATGTTACAGAAGATGCTAAGTGTCACTTTTGAAACTGTGGCAGATCCCCCACCAGCAGGAACAGTTGGACATGTTAAATATATTTTGAGGTTGTTTTCACAGAAGCAATGGGGTCAAGCAATGAGTCATATAGTCCACATACACAAAAGTGATTGACCTAAAATTAAACACCAAGTTGGCCAGAACCAAGACACCACTAACACAGAACTAAGAAGACAGGACAGACAGCGTTCAGAAGCCAGGAGTCCATCCTGCAGGTAGATCTGGTCATTTAAAAGAACACCTCTACTCAACTGAACTGATTTATAACTATGCAATACATTTCAACCAAGCCCACTTTCCTTTATCCTTAACCCATTCCATTGACAAAGGGGACAAGAACATACACTCGAATAAGGATAGCCTCTTCAGTAAATGGAATTGGGAAAACTGATTCAAGAACATGTGGTGTGTATACACAATGACTATTACTCAGTGATCAAAAAAGATAAACTCATACCATTCTCAGCAACATGGATGGCAATGGAAGGGATAATGCTAAGTGAAATAAGTCAGAAGGAAAAAGGTAAACACTGGGTGGTGTCACTGGTATATGGCCTAAGGGTCAAATAAAGACAGAATTAAAAACTAACACTTGAAAGCTGACTACAGAACTGAAGGGGGGAGCTGTAAGAATGAAGAGGGAAGGAAACATAATGGGCTATGGTGGGGCACTATGGGTGATTCAGTGGAATGTACTATAGTGGTGATAACTGATGGGGGGATACTAAAGTTACTCAATTTAAAAAATAAATACAGGGCCTCCCTGGTGGCGCAGCAGTTGAGCGCTGGGCTGTGGAGCAATGCGAGTTCAACGCCCAGTCGGGGAGAATCCCACATGGTGCGGCAGACGTCTTCCGCCTTGCCTGCTGCTCCCCTCAGCAGTGTATTTCTGATCTGTCTGTTCTGCTCCCCACTCTGTCTCTGGTGAACCCTCTCGCCGCCCTGCGCCTCTGGCCTGTACCCCAGCTTGTATGTATAAATAAATAAATCTTTAAAAAAAAAAAAAGAAAATCATGTCTTAAGTGATTTCCAAGTCTTTAAAAAAAATAAAATAAAAAATAAATACATTTACTAAAATAAAGTGCTAGGAAATCTTTCTTCACAATTCTCATTAGATATACTCTGATATCTCTTTAGACAATATTTGGTCACTTGGGTGGAGATGCTTTAGATCACTTATAATGGAAACGATGTTGTAAAGTAAACCACAGTAAGTACATAAATTATTATTACAGCTTCCGAATGTTGTCTGTCTCATTCTCCACTATATTTCCAAAGTCTGGAGCAGTACCTGGCATGCAATAAGCACTCAAGTAATAAATGAGACCACTGACATTTGTTGAGTGCCCAAGTGCCAACACATAACTTGACCGTCATTATAATTTACTTTTGTAAATTAATTACAATTTTTCAAAACAATTTTAACAAAAAGGTATTACTTCCCTCTCATGTAAAGAAAAGTAGTGTTTGAGATATTAATAAATTTGACCAAGATCACAAAATTAGTCAGTTACAGGACTAGGATGTAACAACTGGTTAAATTTGTATAGATCAACCCATGCATAGAACAGCTAAGGAATATCTCGTTAAGTTCATGCTTGGCCTAGGATAATTATCAGGAAACTAAGAACAGTCTTTCACAGGTATTCCTCTTCTGTTTTCTAAATACACAGAAAAATGAAGCAATGTAAAGATGGGGGGGGTATTTTTCCCCCTAAAACTAAAGTGAGTCCACAGAAGTGTTTGACAAAGAGTCTGGGGGTAAAAACTAAGCAAAAAGGGTAAGCTGACATATTAGCCTTAGAATCCCTAGGCTGTGGGAAGTCTGGGAGATCGGGTTTTTTTCTGATTTGTCTTATGTACCCTCAAAAGCTTGCACATAACATGGGGTTTAAATGATGTATGTCGATCACATGTTTGCACACGTAAATCATGCAATTCACCATTAGGGACAAGATTGTGTCACTAGGAGACCCACTAGTTACAAATAAAAATTCCTGGTTTTCCGTGACCAGTCTCACCTTTCTATCGCATTCTGCAGGGGAAAACACAGAAGAAAGGAGGAGACCACATTATTCAATTACTTTCAGTTCACCTGTAAACTCGTTGAGTGGTCACCCTTGGCATACAAGGAACAAGACGCGAAGACAAGCAGTCTTTGACATTGCCCGAATCCCCAGCAATGGGTGCGGCTACTTCCTGCGCCGCACCGGAACCTCTTAGCGGAATATGTGGGTTCCAGGTGGAACGATTTAGGAACAGGACCACTTCCTGCTGCTGAACGGGAGTTTAGGGATGGGGAGGAAATAGCTCGAGGAGCAGCATCCAGCTTGCGCTAGCAGCGGAGGTTCGGGCAGAGAGGCAGCGGCGGGCGGAGAAGGCAGAGTAGGCTGCAGCCGAGTGGAAGAAAGTGTTAGAGCCGGTAAGTTAGCCGCTTTAGAGCAGTGGACAGCGCCCAGGGCTCGCTTTACAAGTCTGTGTCCCCAGATTGCCGTGCTGCTGGATGGGCTAGGCGCCCGGTTTTGCCCACCGCTGGTCAGTGGGCGCTATGTAGGGGCTGTTGGGGTGCTGGGCCTAGCGGGACAGCAGACTGTGCCCTCTCTTGCGGACAGCCCTACCCCGGGGCCAATGGAGGCGCTGGACTGCCCTGCCTGGGATCGCTGGGTTCCGCACCCTGGTCAGTTTCTTCAGAAAGGCGTTGAAATTCGGGGGAAGAAAATGGTTACTGTGCGTCCTCTTTAACCCGGGGGACTTGGCGAGATCTTGCCAAGTGGGTGATGGACATTGTTTCGGAGAATGAGGGGAGGCTTGTCAAGAGAATGTTGGTCAAAAGCCGTAGTTTCCCGGCTCTGTTCAAGCTCCCCGGGCTGTCGGAAGCTGCGTTGTTTGTTTTAAAAAGAAAATTCCACTTCCTGATGCTGTCATTTAGGAGCAAATCAACAACTTTCAGATTTGTTGTTAAACCAGCATGTTCCCTATCTTATCAATCATGTCAGTGATGCTGTGATATCTGGTAACTGTTCTGCAAGTATACTTGTTGGTGAGGGCAGAGTTAAATGTCACCAAGTACTTTTAGAAGAGAGGCAAGACTAATTTAGCAATTGGTACTGTTTAGTCCACATATAATCTTTGTAGCATTCATAATAAGGATAGCCATCTACAGGGTACTAGATAAAGGTTATTATTGTGTATCTGCAAAAGGATATGGTATAATAGGATATAAAATTATTGATCACTGAATGAATGATTATATAGAGATTGACATTGGAAAGACCAGAAATAGTGTTTATTAAGTTACTGCTTTTCTGTTGTCTTAGGTTCGGCTTTAGAGTGTGGTGAAGGGTACTTTTCATGGTGCATGGAAGGAAAGCCAATGCGCAGGTAGGCACTTAGGAAGAAAACCTTCGGTTTCACTGATTGAAATTCAGTGCAAAATGATTCAGGCCTTGCTTCATTAAAAAAAAAAAAGTTTCAATTCTTACAAGTTCTGCTTGGAACTAATGGTTTTTACTCTAAAATAAATCAAAAGTAATATCAGGAATTAATAGCTTTTTTCAATAGTAAAATATAAAACACAAATCTGAAGATTGCTCTGAGTTTTATGTAGTAGTTCTTAACATTTAAATTTTCTTTTTGTATTGTAACCTTTTTGTAATAATCATTAAATGTGCTATGATACATTATGGATTTATTATGGTCTTCAGTTCCCTAAAGAATGTAGGTTCTGTGGCCATTTAAGCATGAATTATTTATAATACACTCTCCTGCATGTCTAATTATGGTTTTTCTTATTTCATTGATGTTCAATAATACATTTGTTCTGTTAATTAAAATAGCTGCATTGCAGAGAAGATTGAGGACTAGAAAAGATATTGGACATAATAAACCACAGAAAAATAGAACAGTGTGTGGAAAATGTGGAAAATTATAGGCCCTCCAGCCTTAGAATTTAGTAATATTTTTTCTCAATCTGTTCTAACAAATAAGACTAAGATCCTAATTGAAGCAAAATCAACTCAGTTCTATTCATTTTTAAAACTCATTTTATATTTGTTGAACTGTATTTAACTTTTTTTTTTTAACATCAAAGATAAACAACTTGGTCAAACCCTTTTAAGAGAAGAAACATTTCATTATGTGACTTACAATTTATAACCAGGAGCAGGAACCAGAATATATATCTTTTTCCAAATCTGTTAATGATTTTTTTTTTAATTGGCCTGAGCTTTTTACCTTCTCTGTGCCCCCGTTTATTTTTCTAGTGTGTCTGACCAGGGTATTGGGAATTAATGAATACTTGCAAATGCCTTGAGATTTCCAGATGAAAAGATGTTGTGGATATAAAAAATACAGTTATTTGTAGGATATTTTGAGTAATATTTGACTACAAAGGGCATGAAAAAATTCACAGTATATATACATACTAATGTTTCATCACTTCAACTTTTAATGATTGCAAAAACCACTGATTGCTTTTCACTCTCAGCTGCCATAAATGTCAGATCTTATGTAATTGCTAAAATAAGAGCTGGTTATTTTTTAAAACGGAAAGACAGAGCGTGGGAATTTTTCTTGTTTATCCATAATTTCTCTATAAAATATTGCTTAATCATTCATACTGACTTTCCCCCCCTTGCTTTATTATATAATATTGCCAGTATTCAGAATCATGTTGGAGAATTCTAGTGCCATTAACTGTTAAATTACAGCTCTTTCTTCATCACCATCACTTGGTCTGAGCCCGGCCTATCCATTGCTCTCTGATTTTACTTTTACCTGCCTCCTGCATTAAATCATGATCACACTTCTGTGGCCTTTCCTTATTGGGCTATCATTCTTGCTGCTGCAACCCAGAAAGCAGGCTCTGGAAAGTAATGTTAGGTTTATTTATACTTAGTTCCTATTGGAGAAACTTTAAATGAGAAATGATTATTTATATTGAGGTTATTTGAATATACTTCATTTTCCCTAGTAAAATGTGAGCTCTTTGAGTTTCATATATCTTCTGTATATTTGCATCTTTGTACTTAATAACTGAATAGTTGTTTGAATGAACAGTATCTGCAGACTGCCAATCAATGAACAAGAAAAGATTGAAAATCTTTGTTAGACTATTCTAATGCTTAATTTTATAGTTTTATCAATTGATTGGCATTTTATTAGTAAAGCTTTATTGCATTTATTTAATTACCTAGTATGTGTATGTGATAAAAATTTTAAAAATACAAAATACTCAATGAAAAGTAAATGTCCCAATGCTGGTCCCAGGTTCTTCTCTCCAGAGGCAACCACTGTGAAGCAGTTTCTCATGTATTCTTTCACTGGCATTATAATACATATACAAACATATATAGACTATCTCCCCCCTTTTATTTATTTATTTATTTTTAAAGATTTATTTATGCATACAAGTTGGGGTACAGGCCAGAGGCGTGGGGCAGCGAGAGGGTTCACCAGAGACAGAGTGGGGAGCAGAACAGGCAGATCGAAGGAAATACACTGCTGAGGGGAGCAGAGGGCGAAGCAGGAGAGGTAGGTCTGCCACGCCATGTGGGACTCTCCTCTGCCAGAAGTCAACCTCTCGTCTTCTGACGACAGCTCCACAGCGCTGCCGATGGCTCCACAGCGCAGGGCTTAACTGCTGCACCACCAGGGAGGCCCTATCTCCCCCTTTTAAAACACTAATGTCAGTATATTCTTTGGTATCTTTTTTTACCTCAGAAATTTATCTTAATAGCGTATAACATACAGATTCACTTTATTCTTTTAAATAATTGCATAGTTTTCCCCTATCTGTAGGTACCATAGTTAACCAGTCCTGTTAAAAGACATTTATTTCCAAAATTCTTGCTGTTACAACTAATTCTGCAACACATATCCTTATAGTTGATTTTTACCCAAATATGTAAGTATAGAATAAATTCTTAGTGGAGAATTATCTAAAGAGTATGCACTTTTTCAAATTTTGGTAGATATTGACAGATTCCTCTCCCTAAATGTTATAGCAATCTACAGTCTCACCAAAATGTGTCCTTTCCCCCCCGAGATGTTATTTTGTTATCATTTGCTTCACTTTTGCAGTGTAATTCTTCCATTTTTCTTTAAGTATATAAATAGAAAACCAAATTCGATTTTATTAGGAATTATTTTATTCACTCACCAAACATTTGTATAGTACTTGTACTATACCTGTATTCTGTATGTATACTATAGCAAAGTAATGGTATCAGGCATATAAACAGACACCATAATACATCATACCCAGGATTTTAATAGAGAAGTAAACACAGAGGAGAGAACCTCTGCTCTGTGGAGATGAGGAGAACTTCACAAGATGGTGACATTTGAGCTGCATCTTCTAGAAAGGATAAGAATTTAAAGAAGGTATTACTAAAAGACAACATAAACAGAAGGAACAGCTGTGTCCCCACTCCCCCTTCAAAAAAGGCATCAAGACCTGGAAATGTATGTAAGGAATGGTATATATATCTGGAGGATACAGAGAGGAAGAAGGGGAAATGGGGAGAAATGGAAAATAAGGCTGCAACTGTGGGGAAAACTCTGATCTTTATCCTTTAGGTATTTAAGAGCCAGTGGACATTGTTACAAGGTTCAGATTTGTTCTTTGGGCTAAAGTTTAGGAACATAGGGCATGAACTAGAAAGAGGGAATAAATGATGGCAAAGGAAGTAATTTAAAGGAGTTGTGATTTAGATGAAAACTGATGAGCTGAAGTATAGCTGTGAATTTCAAGAGGATGGGACTGAGAGTTTAATAGTAAATGCAAAGGTATTTGAATAATAAGGAGTCAGGAAAAGGTAACGATTATGATGATTCCAAAGATTTCAGGTTGGGAAATGAGGTGCTGCCATGGTGGGAACAAAAATATAAGAAGAGGAACAGATTTCAGTAAGCCAAGAATAGGTTATGTTGCATTCTCTCAAAGACTACGTATAGGAAACAGCCAGGTAGACGTAGCCAGCATGTACTGGGATATGAGTTTGTGCTAGGTATTTGAAAAATTGTATGGTATCATTATGAAAAAGGTCTAGGAGTTGTAGGTATGAATGTGGGTAAAACAGAAAAGCATACCAAGGACAAAACCCTGGGGACCACATTAAACCTTATGTTTGTGGGCCTAAGATAAAAATCAAGTAAATATTCTAAAATGGGTAAGAAATTTTAAGTTCTTTAGGTCTTGTTTTAAGTGTATCTGCACTTTTTATTGATAATTTTTCACATGTGATGAAGATCAAATAAACTTTTTCTGGATATCAACTTCAAAAGATCCAAAAAATCCAATTTAGATCTCTTATCTTTAGTATTTACTATTTTTTCTAGTCAGTCTAAAAATGTATGACTAAAAATGATAGTGTAAGATATATCTGCTAGATTTGTCTGTTCCTTAGTGTGGTATGTACTGTAGGTTCTCTTACACAGTACCTTCTTCTCTCCCCTAGATAAACACAAGAAAATTAAATATTATGCCTGATATCTTAGTTCTCTTTACATTTTCGGTTGGCTGTGTAACACAGTGTTGCCAAAGACATGTCAGTGGAAGTTGCTGAGAGGTATAAAACTTACTTGCTTGGTCATTTGACCCTCCTCCTTTGTTTTGTGCTTTGCTGGGCCAAGGTACCCAATGGTGACACTCATTTTATACAATTAGTAGAGATGAGATGTCTATTTTCAGCTTGATTTTCTGGTATGGAATGGAGTGTTTAATGGGTGTCCTGCTAGTAAGCAGACTGGCATTTTGAGATGTTATTTCTATTTTAAGGGTCTGCATACTCAAATCTGTAGCTGTCTAGCTATTCAAGTATGTTTGAGACTATAAATGAGGATCAACTCTGCTGAATCTTTTTTAAGAGCAGACTGTTGATTTCCAAGTTTAAGCAAAAATGTTGAAATATAAAAGGGGAGATGTTCATTTAGATGGGAGCACAATTTCAGGCTAAAGAAAGATTCTACAGTGGATCAAAAAGTTGTGTATTTATATTATGGCATATTACTCAGCAATCAAAAAATACAAACTCATGCCATTTGTGGCAATGTGGATGGAGCTGGGAGGGATTATGCTAGCAGAAGTTGTTCAGAAAGAAAATGAAAAATATCAGAGGGTCCTCACTTATATGTGGAATATAGAGAAACCAAACATAAAGTTAAGAAAAAGTAAAAACTAGCAAGCTGAGCAAAGAACTGAAGCATACAGCAAAGGAGGGGGCGAAGGGTGCAAAACAGGAAGAATGAATAAAAGAGAATATGGTGATGGTTCACCGGTGATGTGGTGGGAGAACTACCATGTAAGAAGAAAATTTTAATTAATAAAAAATTAAAACTAAAAAAAAGAAAGATTCTGCAGGACTTTGGTACTGAGAGGTAAGACTTGATTATAAATGCCTTAGAAGTAGAGACTTTGTTTTCTAAACTTTTTATTGTACTTTATTTTAAATTTTCTTAGCCCTCAATTAAGGGCTCAATTAAGACTATTACTTTTAAAATAAAAGATCTGAGGAATGTGTGGCATGATAGCTATGAAATTTGAAGTTGACCCACATTTTGGGTGGTTAGAAATGTAATTTGCTTAGGGAGGTACCAAAAATTGTAACATTCCTATGGTAATCATGAAGTCTGTTTAAGATACTTGATTTGTTCTCTGGTTTATGCTTCTTACATGCAAGTGATTTGATTGTTCTGTCATTTTAGGAGATATCAATATTCATGGAACTAACTTATCCACTTACCTAGCCTACCTTTCCACGACTTCCTAAATTCTTACAGCTTTCACTTTCACTCACTTCTACAATTCATTCTTACTGTTAGTCAGGAAAAACTCTTTCTGAAATCACCCTTCCTGACAACTTGTTTTCCGACTAGAATGTCTTGAAAACCTATGCTGTCTGTTCTTAGGCCTAATCAAAATCAAGAAGTGATCTGTGTAAAAACAGATCTGTTGTAGTGATTGTGGAAGTGATCTGTGTAAAAACAGATGTTTTCTAACCATCAATTTTCCCTGATATTTCCCAACTCTAAATAATGCAGACATATATATTCTCTAATTTGAGCTGTTGATTCTTGCTGGGTAAAGCCAACCACAGGAAATCCATACCGCTGTATTCAGAGATCTTTAATATTATTTTGGACAACATTGTTATCCAAAAATATATCTTGAGTCCCTGGTCTCTGCTTACTCATTCCCCACAGTAGCTACTTCACATCCATACCATTCTTAAGATCTTGTTACCACCTCTTTCATTGGCAACAAATGACATGTTCCCCTAGCTCCCAACGTCACAAGAAAATAGAAGCCATCAGGTATGAACTTACCCAACCTCCTGACACTTTCTTAGCCAAAAATAAATGCATCTGTTTCCACATTATCTCCCCTCCTACTCTTTGTCTAATCTCTTAATGGTGAGCTCTTCCTTTTGTCTAAGATCCATTACTCTCTATTTTGGTTCTGTACACCCCCACTCTTCAAGAATTTTGCTCCATCATTTATTTTCACCCTCTTTAGTTATATTTTTAAACTTCCCCCTCCTTCTGGCTCTTCACATCATTGTTTAATTATGGAGTATTTCTAGAAGGATGTTTGGCTATGAAAAGAAGAGACATACGTGTCTGCTTAAAGAGAAAAATAATTATATCCATATTCACTGTCTCCTTCACTTTCATTGACCGCCACTATTGAAAATCTCAGGTTTTTACTGAAAGTTTAGGGATAATGAAGAAGGTAATAAAATTATTTGGCCATTCACCATTTTCTCACTCTCTTCTCAGTCACAACCTACCACCATTTTTTATCAGACTCCCTTTTCTTATAATTCTCCCCTTAAAACTTTCTCCCTTCCAAATTACTGTTTTTAATTATACTGAGCAGTTTTACAATCCTGGTACCCCTTGAATAGAAATTAAAAAGTAAAAATTTCATATATCTTTATGTAATAAGTCAGAGGTTGGTGGGGCTGTGGTGAATTTAAGAGTACCAACCATCCTGTTGACACTCAAACTCAATATCAAGTAGAACAAACCCCAAAATACTGCAAACAAAGTACTTTATCATCCCAGGGCCCCCTCACCTTGCCTTTATAAAAGCTCTATATAGGTATTTTCTTTTTTTTTTTTTTTAAGATTTATTTATACAAGCTGGGGAACAGGCCAGAGGCGTGGGGCAGCGTGAGGGTTCACCAGAGACAGAGTGGGGAGCAGAACAGGCAGATCGGAAACACACTGCTGAGGGGAGCAGCGGGTGAGGCAGGAGAGGTCTGCCGCACCATGTGGGATTCTCCCGGGCTGGGCATCGAACCTGCATCGCGTGCTGCCGACAGCTCCACAGCGCAGCGCTCAACCGGTACGCCACCAGGGAGGCCCTCTATATAGGTATTTTCTTAAAAGCACCTTCTGTCTCTGAAATAAAAACTGCCCTTTTCCCCAGAATGTGAAAGAACACTAATTGAAAATCTTAATAGCTGTTTTTTCTCCCCATTTTATATCAAAATTATATAAAATACCTGTAGGAACTGCATAAAATAATCTGATGCCTCCTTTATAGAATTTTTTTGATTTACTCAAACTTGGTAAATGTGGATCATAGAAAATAAAGATTTATATTTTTGACAATGGCTGCATTTTGAATCAGTCCTTTCTGCATACTGTTAGGCCCCTTCCATTTAGGTCAACATAATTCTTTTTTTAAAAATCAACTTCCACTGAAAAAGAGATTGATCTTAGCCAATTATTAGTCCAAAATCCTGGCTCAAAATGCCTCAATCAGTGTGGAAGTCTTATATATACAACGCTAGAGGGAGGGTGCACTCCAGGGTTAGTTGATGGTTTGGCTTGATACTAACATCTAAGACATAACTCTTCTCAGTCTCTCTCCAGTGTAACTTCTGCAAATCACCTTCCCTCTAGCTTAAAATTGATCTCTAGTCTTCCCACTAATAATACCATTGTATAAAGCTACACTGTTCCTTGTTAACACACTCTGAAGAAACTCCATAAATTATGTAATGTAAGTCTGTTCCTGCAGTTTGATTACACTGGTCAACAAATTTTTACAGAAGTCATGTTACTGAAATAAAAGTAGTCATTTCCTATCAATTTGTATGTGCTCAACACGAATATGACAGTCAAATTCTAATTTTGACTCTAGGTTTTTTTTGTAATCTGCAATAAATGGATGTTTACATCATGAAATGCATGCCAATAGTAAAAGGCCTACGGTTAATACCTGTAAAAAATCAAGCCATAGACTACTTCTTAGATTTCTTTGCTTGTCTCTTGTACAGCTTTTCAGGAGCATCTCTGGGGAGTGTCCAGCAGTAGTCAGCCAGGATTGTAGTGAACCATTTTCCCTGGTATCTTTATTCCATTGATGCAATAGCTTGATGAAAACGTTTGCCATGTTCATCACTAACCATACCACAGTTTTCAGGGAAGAAATCCAGATGGAAATGAAGGAAGTGGATCTTTAGAGACATATTGCAGCCCAGTTTCTGATACTGCATCAGCACTAGTTCCTTGTAGTTTTCTGCCCTAACATTCCCAAGAAAGTTTGTAGACACTAGGCGAAAGCATTCCATGGTTGCTTCGCATCACGCTGCAGCAAGTTGTTGAACCGATCATCTTTGAAGAGCTCTCAAATCTGAGGACCCACAAAAACTCCCTCTTTAATCTTTGCTTCGCTTTCGATATAAAGTAATTGTGACATCTTCTTCTAGAAGATTCCATTGTTGGAGTCTTGATCCTAGCAATTCTGCTTTGTTCTTGGTTAAGTCCAAATCACGAACCAGGTCATTTAGTTCTTCTGTGCTAGTCTGTGGAGTTGATGATGCACCACAGTGAAAATCTGGATCACTGCATGCTGATGGAACAAGAGAAGAACAGGTCAGCTCACCCTTGTCCTCATCAGGTCAATCAAGAGAATATTCTGCGGGAGGTTCTAGAATAGGAAGTCCCTCACCATGTGGAACGGGTCTCAGTGCAGTCGGAATGTTTGGGTAGACTATTCTCAACTTCTTTTGCTTCGTTATTCTGCCGGAAAGAGGAAGAACCAAGCAGAAGTAACAGTCTTTTATGTGGTTGCTTGGCTCTCTCCACACCATGGGGACTGCAAACGGCATGAATGGTCTTTTGCCATTTAACCACTGTGAAAGCCGTGTGGTACATGTAGCACAGCATATATGCGGGACCCAAGGCTTGTCTTGGTCACCAACCTTGCATCCGAAGTAAATACGATAAGCCTTCTTCACTTGAGAAGTGATACTTTTCTTCTGGTTGGAAAATGTCACTTCCCCACAAATAGAGCAGAAGTTGTCCACACTATTAACGCATGTTCGAGGCATTACTGTTCTATATTGTTCCTAAATGGGATAAAATAATAACAGTTCTATGGAACAGTAGCTTAAACTGTCTCGCACAAAGTCTGAAATATTTTCATGCTCAACCTTTCCGACAGGGCTTTCTTCAGCAGCCGCCTGGCAGTAGGATTGCATTACATCAGAAAATGATGCAATCAACTCTGGATTGCAACTCATGATGGTATTATGCAATGCGATGCAATATGACATCTTCTAGGCTGATTTAGGATGTTGTTGCAGTCTTACTGGATAAATTTACATGGTGAAACATGAAATGAATTATATGAAATATCTTCAAAACGAGAGCTAATAAAAAATTTTCAGGGTTATATTCATGTTCAGCACACCAAGATACTACAGATTAGGTAACGATCTCAATGTTGACCAGTGTTATCAGCTTTAACAAGATGTGTCAGCTAATTTATAAGAATCAGGTTTTGTCCTTAAAATTGAGGTATGGTCACCACCCCCTTAAGCACATGACTAGTACAACAAGATCAAGTTTATGTTATAGTTGAGAGTTGATGGTAAAACATGCTGTTAGTAACATTTATCTGTTATGCTTTTCAGAAGTGCTGGAAGAATATAAAATTTGCTAAATGTTATCATTTAGCAGATTTTATGCCCTTTGAGGTGTAGAAAGATTGGCTCTCTCCCAGAATTGACAAGACTCATTTTGTCGAAGGCAGAAGCTCTTTTTGGTCTCCCTAGTTTGCTAACTATGGATAGAGTTCAGAATAGTTTTTTCACTTGCCTCTTTCAGACTTAAAATATGTATCGATATTAGTCTTGCAAATTAATAACATGTTATAAGAGTTCAGTTTCTTTTTGTGTATATTTGTAATATCATTAGTTTAGTACTGGGCTAGAAATCCACAGATTTAAAAAGCAAATAATTTGAGAGCCTCTAGTTTCTCTAGACAAATTTTTACTGAGACAATAAACTCACTCCCCTAAGTCTTTAATAAAAACTTTTCCTAAGGTTTGGTCCTGTCCTTGGGCGTAGTTCACCCTTCAGTTTACCACCCTGCCCCTCAAGTCTTTAGAGTGTTCATTCCATCAGACTCCCAACAAAGAAGTTGTGAATATAGATGTGACAAGGTGTGAACACAATCTATTTCTAATTTCCCTTCAAGGGTTCCCCATAAAAAGGACAGAAAACAACACTTTTCTGCCAGTAGAATCCTTTGGATATGATGAGGATGGTAGAGGGTATGGACTTAAATTTTTAAGTACTTATTTACAAAAATAGCAGAACCACAGGAGAAATAATGTAATACATAGAATTAAATACAACTTCTAGACTTAAATTGCTAAAATTGAATACAACTCCTTAGAGTATTTAAAACGAAGTACCCCTAACTCAATGTACCAATGATCCCTGTTCTCATTTCTTCTCCTAAAAGGAGCATAGTACAGCCCTGCTTTCCCGCCTACCTTCAAATAACAACCATATAAACTAGATTGTCAGGGCTATTTCTCTTTAAAATAATGTTTCAATTCAGTTCCCCAAGTCAGTTTGGAGTCAAAACCTACAGTCAAATTTCAACACCCACTCCTTGCAGGGTTGGTGTAATTATTCCCACAGTGCAAATGATGAACTTGAGGATCAAAGAAGCTAAGTAGTTTGCCTAAGATTATAACTAATAAACGATGGGGCTAACTAAGGGTTTGAACTTGTTTGCCTGGCTACAAACCTAACATTTTTTCAAAAAAACTGGACAGGTTTGGAGGATATAGTTTATTTTGGCAGAAAGAAAAGTTGAATTCAGTTAACAAGTATTTAATGAGCACTGGATTTAGGTACTGGGATATAACAGTGAGCAAAAGAACAAAGGTTTTGTTCTCATGAAGCTTATATTCTAGTTGGAGAAAGCGCATATATATTGTCAAGGTAAAGAATACGGAATGGTGATGGGAGAAAATGCTAATTCATACAAGGTGGTCTGATAAGTAGACATTTGAGCTAAGATTTGAAAGACATGAGTGAGTGAGCTCTGCATATATTTGCGGGAATGACCTTTCAGGAAGAAGAAATCAGACTCTGAAACAGAAGCCATGGCATATCCCAACAATTGCAAGGAAGTCTGTGTGAGTAGAGAACAGTGAACAAGAAGAAAGCAGTAGAAGATAAATTCAGTTAGCCATGAGACGAGTCATGGAGAATGTGGTAAACCTTAATAGGTTTTTTCATTATAAGTATTTAAAGGATATTGAGCAGAGTAGTAATCTCACTTTTCTGAAGGATCACTTCAGTTGACTAGAGAATATAAATTGGCAAAGGCAGAAGCAAGAATAACCACAAGGTTATTAAAATATGAAAAACGTGGGGTAGCCAGAACTGGAGTGGGGCTAGTGGGGATGTAGAGAAATAGTTGGATTCTAGGTATTATTTAGAGGTAAGTAATAGGATTTGCTAATGTATTGGATTTGAAATTATGTGAAAGGAAAGAGGCTTATATGAAGAATGAAATTACGTTTTATTGATCTATGAAAGACTAGAGCAAAGACAGTGGAAGAGAGTGGAGTATCAAGGAATATACTGAGTTTGAATGATAGGTTTGTTTTTTTTTTTTTTAGAAAACAGTAGATATGTAGAAATTAGCTCCCATATTATAGTTAGTGAAATAAAAAACTATTTATACCTGAGTTCGACATTATCATCTTTATATGAATATTAAGGTTGCAGTAAAAATGCTTTAATTTCAACATGCAATGTCAGTATCCTAATGGGAGTTTTTGAATTGGTTTTGTCTTTAATGGTGGTTCATTTTTAAAGAAGCTAGATTGTACCGCTACTAACCATGTGATTTATTCTTCCAGCATCTACTATGTAAAAGGCACCATTTAGCATTGCAGTTGAAAGCTTGCTTGTTTGTTTATGTGGGTGATAAAAATTATTCTTTACTCAGCTTTCAGTCTCTAAATTGTCAAGCATAAACAGTACTGTCAGAATTCTCAACAGTTTGTACTCCAAAATACAGACTCACCTGCAAGCTGACGCCAACCACAGAAGGCTTAAATATATAAATACTTTGGAAAAACAGGTTCCTGTTGGGGAAAAGAAGAAGCAGGTCCTTTGTTTTCAAGTTAGGCCTTTGTAATGTGAATGCAGTTTCTTCTTTGCTGCTTGTCCTCTTAAGATCTCCTTTCCTTCCCAGAGGATTCTTTCAACCCTCTAGTGTTTCACTGTACTGTAATTGTTCTCAGTTCTGCAGCTTTGGAGTTAATACATTGCTACTGCCCCATTCAGGACAGTTACAAAACTAACTCTATGTTATAACTGTACTGTCACAGATGTTTACTTTCTGAGGCTCACATGAAATTGTACTAAAATCCAGTAATGCTGGAGCCACCTACTCCCTTTTAAATAACATGATACCTTTGGAAGAATTAATCATTGAAGACTGCTTGGTGAATTTAGAATCAGAAACAGAAATGTCATGATCTGGAGCAGGGGTGTGGGGTTTTTCACCTAAACTCTTGAAGAACCTCAACATATATTTCCAATTCACAACAAAGTATACACCCTTGCAGTTAATGTGATAGCATATGCCAATCAGATCTGGGATCTTTCCAGCAAAACAAATGCTTTATAGATTCTGCCTTTCTGAACCACATTTTTAAATCTTGGTTGCCCTTTCTGGTTATTCATATATATCCTGTACTAGATAGTTAATTTCCTGATTTCTTCTTTATATTCCTCTGGAATTTCCTCAGTCCATATCAAAATGCTTAGTACAGTATAAGTAATTAGTAAATATTTGCTAAAGGAGTAATTGCTACTTAACTGAGAGCCATAGATTGTCTTTTCTCTAAATGTTGATAGATATGCAGTAATAGTTTTTAAAATCCAAATATCTTAGTTCTAATTATTTGTCTATAATTTGTTTGTGTTATTTTCCTAGTTAGTACCTGAATTTCTACATATGAAATACAAAATTGCGTTGCTTATATATTATCTGAATTAACTTTTTAGAGTGATAATAACCCTTGACTATATTTTAGACATACTTAAAGATAACTGAAAATTTCTTAATCCATCCCAATTATTTTTAGCTAGAAGAGAAAACACTTAGGTTCAATTTTGTTATGCTTATTTCCTTAGACCTGAAGTTTATTTTGTAAACCTCTTTTGCAAGTTTTTAATCCTTTTGATGGTTGATTGATAAAGTTCTTTATAACAGGATTTAAAAAATCTGCATTTAGTAAAGCTTCCTGAGTTTAAAAGAAAGTTGTACAAAAATTTGTATAATCAAAGGAAAATAAAAGCTTAATTTGAATTGTTAAGTCGTCTATAAGTTTACCCTACAACCAGCACATTCACATAAATCAGGATCATTAAATATTCACAGTACCTCAGAAGGTAGCTGTAGCTTATCCAAAAGTTATCAGGAGACTGTTGAAAGTTTCAGCTACTGAAAGCTTCATTATTCTGAGTACATCACCTAACCAAATTGGCTTCTTTATCTGTTACAGAAGGAGGGTATTGTGCAGATGATCTG
The DNA here is from genome assembly GCA_004024925.1 of Scalopus aquaticus. NCBI lineage: Eukaryota > Metazoa > Chordata > Mammalia > Eulipotyphla > Talpidae > Scalopus > Scalopus aquaticus. The sequence continues at coordinate 56,424 of PVIJ01002992.1, read as the reverse complement.
ATGATCCATTCTATTCCAAAGCTAGATCTCCACTCTTCACGTAGACAACAGACAATACCAAGCAAGGAAGGGCAGTGTTCATATTGAAAGACTTGTGGAAAACATTAACTTGCAAAATGTTTATATATACACATATATACTCCGATCCTATAATGCAGCATCTATCAAATTCAAGAAATTTTATAGATCCTGCTCTCCCGTTCCCATTTTTGTCAGACCCCTTTGTAATGAAAAACAATAATTACACCCTCTCAAGAGTGCCTCCTTTAACACACTTTCGGTTAAAACAAACATAAATATAGGAAATGCTCAACTTACAGATTTCCAAAGTGTTTTTGTCAGACTAATTCCCCAAGCTCCAGCCATCATCCCACCCAAAGCCAACAAAAAAACCCAGAAACAACAAACCTTAGGGCAATCCCAAGAAGAGAGATGTTCTTTTCTTCTTGTACCTTTTGGCCCTTGGGGCTTGAGATTTTAAGGCTCAGGTTCAAATTCTGTGTCACTGATGTTTAAACTTTTTATATATAATCTACAGTTCCCAAAGGTTGAATAATCTACAGTTATACAAATATATGTGAATATATATGTGTACACACAAAAAGAAAGATACTTAGCTAAATGGAATGTATGCAAATATTTTGTTTTTCACTTATTAGTGCTTCTTGTGATGTACTTTTGTGGTTAATTTTACAACTAAATCTAGCCTATTTACAGTACCCTTAATATACCAACCTCCCAACAGCTAACAAAATTAAACTTTTAGACTAACATTATTTATTTTTTTAAAAGATTTATTTTTTTTTAAATTTATACATACAAGTTGGGGTACAGGCCAGAGGCGTGGGGCAGCGAGAGGGTTCACCAGAGACAGAGCGGGGAGCAGAACAGGCAGATCAGAAATACACTGCTGAGGGGAGCAGCGGGCAAGGCAGGAGAGGTCTGCCGCGCCATGTGGGATTCTCCCCAGCCGGGAGTCGAACTCGCGTCGCCGCTGCCAACAGCTCCACAGCGCAGCGTTTAACCGCTGCGCCACCAGGGAGGCCCTAGACTAACATTATTAATTTGTAAATAAATAGAACATAGTCTGTTTATGGAACTATATATTTAACTCATGTTAATAATAAAACTTTACTGATTGAGACTTATTAGGTGGGAGCAGTTGGACACATATATAATAGTACTTTCAAACAAATAAGACTTATTGTCAGATTTAATATCTCTAGCCCCAAATTTATCTTACAGAGTCTTTGTCTGGCTGCTCTTAAAGAGTCCTGCTAAATAAATAAATATTTCACCTGCCATCTTCTTTACCACTTTAATATTCATAAATTGTGAAGAAAGAATATCTAAGTAAAGGTAAACTTCAATTCAGAATTACTGAATTATTCATTCAGAATTCATTTAAATATTACTTAAAGCATATTAACTTAAATTTGACGTTAATACAGATAAGCATAACTACCTTATCTAAAAAGAATAAAGATATTATAACAGCTACAATTTTAAAATGCTTAATATGTAACAAGCACTGAACACAAGTTGTTGGTTTTTTTTTTTTGGTAGGGCTATTCTATTTATTTATTTATTCATAGTTTTTACATTATTGTGTATTCCCCATAGGTTACCTACCACCGATTCACCCGTGAACCATCACCATGCCCTTTTCTCCCCTTTTGAGCCCTCATCCTTCCCCTCCCTTGCTGAATGTCTTCTTATTTGGTTTGCCTATATTCCTGTTATAAGTGAAACCATTTGATATTTTTCTGTTTCTTTCTGCTTCTTTTGCTGAGCATGATCCCTTCTAGCTCCATCCATATTGCTGTGAATTGCATATGTTTATCTTTTTTTAATGCTGTGTAGTACTCCATTGTGTATATGTACCACATCTTCTTGATCCAGTCATTTATTTTTGGACATCTGGGTTGATTCCATATTTTAGCTATTCTAAACAATGCTGCTATAAACATATGGGTGCATGTATCCTTTTGGATTAATGTTTTTGTGTCCTTTGGGTAGATTCCCAGAAGTGGTATTACTGAGTCGTATGGAAGCTCCATTTTTAGCAATTTGATGAACCTCCACACAGCTTTCCATAGTGGTTGGACCAGTTTGCATTCCTACCAGCAGTGTAGGAGATTCCTTTTTCTCCACATCCTCACCAACATTTGTTTGAACACAAGTTTTTATGATAATTATCTTCTTTAATCTTTATGAGGGAGAGCCTTTTTAGCCATTTTAGAGCTAAAAAATCTGTGGATTAGAAAGAAACTTGTCCAGGAATTGTCAGTACTAGGATTTCAACCCAGGTCTATCTGATTTCAGAGTTTGCTTTGTAACTTTATGATAGCTATAGCTATAAAGACTTCTAGTAAAGATCAAAATTATGATACAGGTATCCCTTGCTTTTCCAGACTTCATATTATGTTACTTTGCTTTTATGAAAGACCTGAATTAGTACCTGTTTTCACTATTTTCAGAAAGCTATCCCGAAAGGATTTTGGCTTTTAGGACAAATGACAGAATATCAAAAACAGTGTAAAGCATTTTTTTGCAATAGCCATTCTAAAAGCCGCAAACATCCCAACAGCAAGGGTGGCCCCACCAGGCTCCTTCTGTGGGAACTACTTTACACAGGCGATGTATTTATCACATCATTCTTGCTTTTACTAATTACTTAAGGTTTTATGTGTTACTTGGTATGATTGATTGGGTATGTTATTTTTGGGCTCTAGAAACACTCAAAAATGTTTCCATGTAAATGGTATTTGCTTCTGTACTTTTTGCCATTTCTGAAAGGATTTATAGGAAAACTATAATTTCAAATAGTGAGGCAAACCTGTAACACAATATTCATTGTTTCCAAGGGTTACAGCTATTAGAGTTGGGTGGAAAAAAGAGGTGTTAATTTAAGATCTAATAAAACATATTAAGATATCTTTGGTTTGACTCAGTCCAACTTAAGCAGGGGACAGAATTTTAATTATTTGTTTCCCCCATAATAGCTTCTAAAATATTTGATTTGATTCTTTCCCATTTTAGGAACTATTATAATTAACTAGATAATTGTTTCTGTATTTTCTCACTTAACATGCACATGTTGGTTTAATAATAACTTATTATAAACATAAATATTGCATTAAAATTATACAAAGCTTTTCATACTGAATATAGCATATATTTATCCAATAATTGATACCTCAGCTTTCTTCAATATCAGAGTTTAATTCTGAGCTTTCCTCTCACTCACACAATCCTGAGTTATATTTGACCTGCAGCAGTTAGCCGTAGCACTCCACTAACATGCTAATTTCAGTAACTTGTGTTTCTGAATTTTTCTTTTTATTTTATTTATTTTTTATTTTTCTTTTTATTTCTTCAGAACCATTGTGATTGTATAAACTGAACACTCTGCACTAGAACAAAGGAAATATAGTATTACATATAAAGTTAATTTCTTGGACCCTGGCCTATTTTCCTTCTGATGATTTCATGCACCAGATTATATTTTACAGATTTTGGGCTTGACCTTGGAGGAGTTTTAAATATTACCAAATAATAATGAGAAATGAATGTTTTTATGTTTTAAAAAATGGTAAATATCAAGATTTTGGGTAAAGCAGATTAAAGAATTAAAATTCATAGGTATGTTTTGTGCAGAGAATCATTTACAAATATTTTCCATGTGTCTTTATTAATGCATTGTAGGCAGTTGTGAAATATGTTGGTTTACTACCAAGATGAAAAATAAACTATTTTATGGGAGTACATTTATAAGAGCTCTTATTTGGAATTAGTACTGCTCATTCTTCAAGAGACTTCTAGAGTTCTTAGAAAGGGAGCTCTTTGGGCACCTAGTTCTGTCTTTTGGTTACCTGCAAACATCCTATCTATTGATGTATGAATACTTTGTAGCAGCAGTGATAATATGCCATCCTCTCCTCTCTCCCTTCCTTCTCCCCGTCCTGCAGGTGTACCAACATTCGACCAGGAGAGACTGGAATGGATGTAACAAGTCGCTGCACCCTTGGAGACCCCAACAAACTGCCAGAAGGGGTTCCCCAACCTGCCCGCATGCCCTATATCTCAGACAAGCACCCTCGACAAACTCTGGAAGTGATTAACCTTCTGAGAAAGCACCGGGAGCTATGCGATGTGGTGTTAGTTGTGGGCGCTAAGAAGATATATGCCCATCGAGTCATTTTGTCAGCCTGTAGTCCCTATTTCCGAGCTATGTTTACAGGAGAATTGGCAGAGAGCCGCCAAACAGAAGTAGTGATCCGAGACATAGATGAGAGGGCTATGGAACTACTGATTGACTTTGCGTATACCTCCCAGATAACTGTGGAAGAGGGCAATGTTCAGACCCTTCTGCCAGCTGCTTGCCTCCTCCAGCTGGCAGAAATACAGGAAGCCTGCTGTGAGTTCTTAAAGAGACAATTAGATCCTTCTAACTGCCTGGGCATTCGAGCTTTTGCTGACACACATTCATGTCGTGAGTTGCTAAGAATAGCAGACAAGTTTACTCAACATAACTTTCAAGAGGTGAGTTGTACTTGGTGTTTTGAATGTATTCATTACATACTTGCCAGGCAAGACCTCTGAGTTCACATCTGCTCACTGATAACCTATCTGCCTGGGTATGTACTGCTGATTCTAATTCAAATGTCAAAGAAGTTGCTGTAGATTCTAAGCCTGATTTTTATTTTAGAGGTCAACATTGTGTTCTGTCAGCAAAAGTTAAAGCTCATAGATTGCTTCTCTCTAGCCATATTCAAAAAAGACTAAGGAGTTTATTCATAAGGAGCTCTGTGTCTGATAGGGTACCTGGTATCAGTCATTTGCAGGAGCATTTCCTTATTATATAGGTTGTATAGCAAAATAAATTATAGATCAGCAGTAATTTGGTAAATTAATAATCATTAAAAAGTGAAATTAAATGCTATCAAAAGATTTTTTCATTAAACCTATTATTTTCCATTTAACAAATATTTCTAAAGCTGTATTTTAGTTGCTATCCTAGGAAAGAAGACAATGTTAATGACCAGAATGCCTAAAGTAACTGTTCTCATGGAGCTTATAATCTAGCAGGGAAGATAGCACTCACTGCATAATTACACAAATATATGACAGTTAATTAATACTATAGCAAAGTCCAGAGTGATTTAACAGTGTATTACAGAGAGAATTAACTTTGGTTCTGAACAACTCATGTAAAATTCTGAGACGTGAAGAAACCTGACTAGTTTGAGGAACTGAAAGAAACCCAGTAAGACTCAGAACAAAAGGGAGGATGTTACGTAATGATTTTACAGAAAGTGCAGAGCCAGATCACATTGGTGTTAATAAACTATTTAAAAAATTTGAAATTTAATTTAGGAGCAATAAGAAACCATTAAAAGGTTTTAAGCAAAAGAAAGACATGTGCCATTTTACATTTTAGTGTCACTATTCTGTCCTCCAGGACAACTCCAATGGATCCAAGAGTTAAAAATACAAAAATGAAACAATAAAAATATTAGAAGATGAGTGGAGCAATTTTCCATTGTAATCTTGAAGTGAAGAGGACCTTTCTAATTGACTAACCCAAAAGGCATAAAAGAAAATATTGATATATTTGATGTATGCAAATAAAAAATAAAATTCTGCATGGTAAAACAAAATAACAAAACAAAAGCCAAAGACAAACTTGGGAAAATTATTTGCAATTCATATCACAAAATCTCCCTAACCTATGAAGGACTCCCGTTGGTCAGTAACCTAGACTAATGCCCTGACAGAAAACGGGAAAGAAGTAAATAAGAACTTCAAATTACCTGAAATGTATAAAAATCTGCCCAACCTTAATAATAACCAAAACATGAATTAAACTACACGAAAGGACTTTTATATATATCAGATTAAATATTTATACTTTGGTCAGATTATAAGTATCCAGAAGTTTGATTTTATACCCTGTTGACAAGCCTTAGGGAAACAGCTAATTGCTGGTGTACAACCCCTTTGAGGGGGAATTTGGCAGTATCTATCAGCATTGCATACCTTTTGCACATACTTTTTGACTCCGCAGTACCTTTTCTGGGAATTTGTACTGCAAATGTAATGGAGAGGAGAACAATTTGAAGAGGTAAGACCCTGGGTTCTGTTGTAGATATATTCAGTTTGAGGCTTGCAACTATTGATATGTGTCTTAGGAAAGAGGTTAGGCTGAGGTTAAAATTTAGGAATCATCAACATAGTTATTAAGTCATAGTACTTAAACTGTGGCTTAAAAATCTAACCAGGATATAACCCATGAACCGTAAGAGTGGTAAGTTTGACTGCATAGAAATTTTTCAATTTTGTTCTTTATAGCAACAGCAAAAAAGCACCATAAGCTAAATCAAAGAAGTCAGCATCAAACTCAGAAAACAAATTTGGAACATTCATAACAGATGAAAAAAAAATTAATTCTCATAAAAATCACACTAATTCAAATAAGAAAAAGAACATGAAAAGCACAATAGAAAAATGGGCAAAGTATGACTAAACAATGTGTATAAAACAGATATTCAAATGTAAAATAAACGTTTGAAAGGATACTCACCTTTCTGTGCAATTCAGTATTTGTCAAAACAAGATACTAGTGTTTAACCTTTCAGACTGAAAAAACAATTTATTTTTAAAATTCAAATTTACAAGAAATTATAGGGGAAAAGAAACCTTACTATGGTGGTTAATATCTCACATTTATTTTCTCGTTATGTAAATTTTTTCTCTGAAAAATTTGCAGGTATATTGCTTACATCATATTCCTTTTTTCCAGAACACTTCAGTGTTTTTTGATCACTTGGTTAAGGGGAATCCCCAAACTGTCTCTCCTATTAAGATTTTTACCTTTTATAATTAATAAGAACTTTTATGGAGAGATGCTTTGAATCCATATAATTATCCCATACTAGTCAAACTCACTCAGATTTTAGCATCTTTTGATAATTTCTGCCTGAATCAATTACTGTTGTTGGGTACAAAGGAAATTATCCCATAACCTTCTTAGTTCTTCTGGCATCAGACAGATTCATAAGAGAAAATAAATCAAAAGAAGTTCAATAATATGTATATCTCCTGTGTACAAGACCTACCAAAACCGAGTAACTTGTCACATTAAGACAGGGAGATTGGAGGTAGAAAGAGGTAAGGTGAGCCTGGGAGTTTGCCAAAGCAGGCACAGTACACAAAAGTAGGCGGATTTAATTTCTACCTTCTCCATAGAAAAGACATAAGGAGATTAAGTCCTGGAAGTACAGAGTTGTTTACATGTAAATGTCATTTTCAAAGGCAATAACCCAACCTTCAGAACCCCTCCCATGAAATTATTTTTTTACCAAAGGCATATTTGGGAATGACAGATTTTTTTTTTTTTTTTTTTTGGAACAGATCTCTTGAAGCCAGAACTGTAACCAGTTCATCCTTCCCTAGGAGATTTCTTTTGAGATGACTAGCACGCTAATAGCTTTTTAATGTCTTACCCATGTCCAACAACGTTTGTAGCTTTTTGGCTTCCAAGATTTGCTTAGTAATAACTGTTATCTCAGTGCACATTAATATGTTTCCTTCTTATAATGACAATACAAAAGACAGCCTTGGTTGGGGGGAGGGGGAGGACTTTTCTAAACATCAAGTCTGAAACAACTTGGGAGGAAGATCCTGGAACTCATTTTCTACCTGTGGAATAGAACAGTACCCTGAGGTAGAAGACCTTTACCTGAACCTCCCATCATAAAACAGCACATAATAGGTAATGTGAACAAAAAAACTCGACCAGATCTCAGTTCTAAAAAAAGATCCTGAATATAAAATCTCAAGGGAGTTGAATGAAAAGACTGGGAAGACAGTGCCTTTTGGGAGCCAGAGTCAAGGGTCTAGGAGCAGTGAAACCAATGAATTGTCAATGAGAATGAAATTCTTTTTTTTTTTAATTTTTTAATATATATTTTTATTGTTATTTATGTCTTTTACATTTTGTATTCCCCTTGGGTAGCCCACCACCAATTCACCCGTGATCCATCTCCATGGTCCCTTGTGTTCTCCTCCATTCCATTTTGTGCCCTTTTCCTTCCCTCCCTCCACCTCCCTCCCCCGCCACTGATTGTCTCTCTCCCACCCGGCCTCCCTATAGTCCTGTTATAAGTGTTATAAGTGAAAACCATTTTTCTCTTTCTTTCTGGCTTGTTTCACTGAGTATGATCCCCTCTAATTCCATCCATGTCGCTGCAAATTGCATGTGTTTATCTTCTTTCCATGCTGAATAGTATTCCATTGTGTATATGTACCACATCTTCTTGATCCAATCATCTATTTTTGGACATCTGGGTTGCTTCCATACCTTTGCTATTGTGAATAGTGCCGCAATGAACTTACGGGTGCATGTATCCTTTCGGATTAGTGTTTTTGTATCCTTTGGGTAAATTCCCAAAAGTGAGATTGCTGGGTCGTATGGAAGCTCCATGTTTAGCAGTCTGAGGAATCGCCATACAGCTTTCCATAGTGGTTGTAAAGCTGAAACAGTCACACAATACCCAGGAAGCTAGCTTCAACAATATTTTCTCCTGCCAATCAAATTTAGGGAAGAGCTATTTCATCATTCCATGCCTCTGTACCTAGTGGACAGAGATTTGGGAGTCTGACTTGGTAAGAATTCTGACCTTTTAGCCTGCTCTTGGGAGACATGGGGTTCTCTTTCCACGCAGCTTTCAGAAACACAAGTGTTTAGCCTGTAAGGTTTCTCTAGGTTGGATGCAAATTGTCAGGACACAAAGGAAATTGGCCTAGAGCCCTTGTAATTCTAGGCTGACAAACAGCAGATAGATTGAGAAAAACTTAAAAAAAGTTTAATAGTTACATGTATACCTCCTGTACACATGAGATAGACTCCACAAAACTGAGTAACTCACCTCATACCTTCAGATGGCTTCTTAAATAGCTAAGCTTATGACAAGGGAGGTTAGGGGGAAGGGGAGGTCACTGGAAGAGCTTGCCAAGGAAGGCGCATCAACACAGGTGTTCAGCTTTAAGTTTTTCCTTCGCCATAGAATAGGACACCAGGTCTTCCAGTGCAGTGAGGGATCTTTTTTCTTTTTAAAGATTTTTTTTTTATGTATACAAGAACTGAGGTGCAGGCCAGAGGTGTGGGGAGTGAGAAGATTCACCAGAGACAGTGGGAAGCAGAACAGGCAGATCTAACGAAATACACTGCTGAGGGGAGCAGTGGAAGAGACAGGAGAGGTCTGCTGTGCCTTATGTGTTAGCTCTCTGGCTGGGAATCATACTCTTGTCACAGCGGCTGGTGATAGCTTGATAGCCTGAAACTAACCCCTGTGCCACCAGAAAGGCCTGCATTGAGGAATCTTAAGAGAGAAGTTTACATATAAATTTTTTTCAAAACACCTTCCCACCCAGCGTTCAGAACCCTTTTCATAAAACCATCCTTTTGCCAAAGACATATTTGGAGGTGGTCACAAAATGATTTTTCTTAAACTTCATTTTTCTATCTCATTCTGCTGTAAAAGAATTTTCCTTGTTCAAAGTGATAATCGATTGATTCTAAACAAAGAATTACAGTCTGTTGCCGTTTATTATTTAGATATTTTGTAGTCTGGTTTGTCCTTCCTGTGTTTACCTTTGCAAACTTAGCAGCTGTTTGTTTTTTTTTAAAGAGTTATTTATACATACAAGTTGGGGTACAGGCCAGAGGCGTGGGGCGGCGAGAGGGCTCACCAGAGACAGAGTGGGGAGCAGAACAGGCAGATCAGAAACACACTGCTGAGGGGAGCAGCGGGCGAGGCAGGAGAGGTCTGCCGCACCATGTGGGATTCTCCCCGGCTGGGCATTGAACTTGCATCGCTTGCTGCAGACAGCTCCACAGCGCAGCGCTCAACCGCTGCGCCACCAGCGAGGCCCTAGCAGTTGTTTTTTTTAAATTTCCATTTCTTTTCCTGCACAAAAGCTAGCATTCTGTATGTTCTCTATTGCATTCTATCTTTTACTTAAGATATTCTGGAATTCATATCAGCTCATAGAGAGCCTCCTTGTTCAGTCTTCACAGCAGCTTTGTACCATGTGTGGATGTACTAGAGCTTGTCTCTGGCACCAGAGCCCATCTCTTATTGACTGTTTAGACAATGTTCGATATTTAACCATTATAAACAATGCTACAGTGGTTAGCCTTGTATATAAATATTTCGCTATCATTGGAGTTTCGTCTTCCAGATGAATGCCTAGAAACGGTATTGAGAGCCAAAGGATAATGGTATATGTAATTTTGTTAAATATAACCAAATTACCCTCTGTAGGGGTTGAACCATTCCAACCAGTAGTAAATGAGGGTTACTGTTTCATCAAAATTATTTCGAACAAAATACATTGGATTTTTGCCAAGTTAATAGACGAGAAATAGAATCTCACTGTGATTTTCAATTTGCATTTTTCTTTAACAGTGACTATATTTCATATGTTTAAGGTCTGCTTTTATGAGTTTTTAAATAGCATTTGCTAATCCTTCTATTTGATTTTTGGTCTTTTTTTCTGTATAATGTCTTAAATTTCTCTCTATATTAACAGTGATAGCCTTTTTTTGTTTAATATGTTACAAACTCTTTTCTCCCAGTTTGCTTTACTTTTCATCTCTGCTTATGGTTATGCAGGAGAAATTGTTTCCATTTGTCTGATGTTTCTTTGCCCATCCCTTTTTCTTTTTTGTGTCATTTTAGCTATTTTTTTTAAATCTGCATAGAATGAGATTTTACTTTGAGTCACTTTGAAAATCTTTTTATTAAAATAGGCAACTAAAGTTAGCTTTAACTGTTGCCTATCAATATGTTTGTTCTCAACTCTGTCATATTATGTTTTACAAATAATGTCTGACCTAGTTTACTATATTTCTTTCTCTAAATAGTGTCTGCTTTTTTTTTAATTTCCTTTTGTGTATAGGAAGGTTTATATTTTTGTTCCAGTGGTTCTAAACTTTTTGTTCCAAACTTTCTTTTGAAAGCAGTTTTAAGTATACAACACAACAGAGCAGAAAGCACTGTTTTTTCATATGGGGATATCCATAGAGGGACAGTGTTCCCCACTGTCAATACCCCACACCAGAGTGGTACATTTGTTACAACTGATGAACCTGCCTTGACTTGTCATTATCACCCAAAGTCCAGAATTTATATTAGGGTTCATTATTGGTGGTCTACATTCTATGGGTTTTGACAATTTGTCAAATAATGACATGTACCCACCATTGTAGTAATGGACAGGGCAGTTTCATTGTCCTAAAAATCCTCTGTGTTCTGCTAATTTTGTTCCCTTTTTGTATGTATCTGGTACTGGTCTGAACTTCAGCTCCATTATAGAATAGAAGGTTGCCAAATAACCCTGAAAAAAGTAATGAAATAAAAAATATGATCACAGGGTTGTTTCTTTTAACAGGTGATGGAAAGTGAAGAATTTATGTTACTTCCAGCCAATCAACTCATTGATATAATATCTAGTGATGAACTAAACGTCCGAAGTGAAGAACAGGTATTCAATGCAGTGATGGCCTGGGTCAAATACAGTATTCAAGAAAGACGTCCTCAGTTACCCCAGGTATAATGCAAATGTTTCTTAAGTAACTGCTTTATACTGAATGAAGTAATACATATTTGCTTTGTAAAAAAGAAACCATCATCACTGTCCCTTATAGTAGACTATAAGAAGGTGCTATAAGACTGCCTATCTGTTTCCTAAAAATGAAGGAAATAAGTAACCAGAAGCATTTTTGTATTTATCTTTCTGAATGTTTTGCTCCTTCACTTCCTAACTATTTTGAGTCAACTCAAACTGTTTGAGGCAACAGCACACATCAGAATCGAAATGGTACAAAATGAAGAAAAGAAAGCAAGGATGGTGATTATCATGATTCCCTTCCCTATGGTTTGGAAAGCACCAGATGGTTAAGATTAGAGAGGGATGAAATGGGGCATTAAGTGGTCACTGAATGAAATATTTAATGTTCTTATTATTATGACTGTAGTCTTTAACAATTTGACAGGATATTGTTCTGGGCTATTAATTAGCATCCAGTTATATAAGCTATTATAGAAGAACTTAAATTGCTAAAAGCTGAAAGTAACACTCTACAGTGATGTTCATGTACTTTCAGTTTTTTTATCATTCTAATTACTGAATTGATGGTTATAATAAGTTTTACTTAGTTTTAGTATTTATGCCTTTCTCTTCCTCTTCATTAATAAATTAATTCAATTAGATGCTAAAATAATTGAAAACACAATAGGAGCGCATAGGTTATATATTCTCTTATTTATCTTGCAGGGAGTTTATGCCTTTAATAGAGTTTTTCTTATCTCATAGGTGCTACAGCATGTTCGCCTGCCTTTGCTTAGTCCCAAGTTCCTGGTGGGCACTGTAGGCTCTGATCCCCTCATCAAAAGTGATGAAGAATGCAGGTATGGATGGCCCTAAGTAGGAATAAGTCAACAACTAAGCATTCCTTTTTTTCTCCTAATTCCCTTATTTGCATTTCTTTCTAAAAATTGTATTTCTTAGTGCTGAAATCAGGCAGTATTTAACAGGTTTTTCTTCTGGGCTAGGGTCAAGAGGAGGAGATGGAAGAAGAAAGGACTCAACTTCCAATATTCCATTCCATTAGTTTTTTATGTGTGATGCTTATTGGTGTAGAAGTGGCAATAAAGAGGTAGATTTCTAAGATTTTAATGCAAGCTTGAATTTGAAGAGGCAAGTCTCTGCTAATATAATTTTTTCTTGAGATAAATAATGCTGTTGACTTTGTCAAAAAATATGTCAGGAGTACTTTTTCATTCCATCACATACGCCTATTTAGTGAATAGGACCTCCCTTGTTTTCTAAGATTATAGACAGAGTTAAGTCCACCTAACTCCTAAAATAGCTATGGATAGATTTCTCCTAGAGCTTGATGAGGCAGTTTCATAACATTTTTTTGATTGAAAGAAACTCTAAATACTTTTACAAAGCAAATAAACAAAATATTTTATTGGAATAGCTCTGTAATATGGATCAAATTTAATAAATTACTTTTACCAGTGCTGTGACCTTTAAACTGCATTGACCTTTGAGTCTCTCCTGGTGGCTCAAGAAACTTGTTCTAAAATCAGGAATCTCTAGAACAGGGTTATACATTTTCTATAAACTGAAGCCTGTCCTTTTTAACAGGAGATATTAGAAGGGGTATTAGATGTTTATCTTTTAAGTTTAGAAAATAAGTGTCAATTCTCCTAAATATTTACTATAGCAAAAGGAAAACCATGTGAATTATGCATGTTCCCCCATAATACATAAATCAGATTATACTGATTCTGGAAGCAAAAGTACTTACGAAGTCACTTTTAAAAGAAGGCACTGCCTGATATCTTGACCTCTCCATTTATTAGCTGTGTGACCTTAGGCAAGTGTCTTTCTTCTAATTCCTTCATCTATAAAGTATGTCTATGAATAGTACCTATTCCATAGGGCTATGATGGGTTTTAAAAGAGTTAATATTTATTAAGTCCTTAAAATAGAGTCTAGTACATAGTCGTGTATTATTGTTAATTTGTGTTGGCTTGCTAATAGTGCACTTTCTAGGAACCTCTGAACATCTTAATTAAAAACCAGCTATTATTAGATCAGTCTTTGTTTTTAAGGCTGAGGAAGCTAGAAAAAACTCTTGGTCATCAGCTTGGGGTTTTGGGGGCAGGTGTTTGGGGGTTTGAGGGTATATTTATTCAGAAGTAAACTTTGCAAAGCCATATATTACTGAAAAAATACATTATTGGGTCATGTCTAGGACTAGTCCAGCAGGGATAAATTACTCTTTGTTACATGAAATAACTTAGAGAAATGAAAATACATTGTAGTTCTCTAAACTCTTTCAGAGTTGAGAGAGAAAAGAATAACAGATTGAATTTGCATTAAGGCACTAAATCCCTTAAAGGACTCAAGTGGATTAAGTACATAAACAGTTTGTATTTAGGACATTATATTTAACAAGTATAATTGCTAAGTTCTCATGAGGAAATTTGCCAAAGAGAAAAAAATCTTTTCTTTCTCAGTATCTTTGTTGAGCATAAATACTCTTAACAGTACCAAGTAAAAATTAATATTAAATGATGGTACAATGTTTCTTTTTTAGCAACCCAATTTTTACCTATTTTTATTAATTTACTGTAGCAAATATATAGTGCCATGGCTGCTGTGCTGCTTTGCCACTGTTCTGCAGAGTCTAATAAAATTCATTAGAAAGAAGTAACTATTTTAGTTACTATTTACTGCTAGTTACCATTTACTTACTAGTTACTAGCAGTGGTAATTGTGTTGTAATTTTTAATTTCCCATAAGTTATTATTGGCTCCAGGCATGTTGAGTTTAGACAAAATTTGCTCCAAGATATGAAGTCATGATGTAAATACCAGTAATTTCATGGTGTGACTTGCATTCGTGCTGTCTTGTTTGTGACTCTTAATATTGACTGACATTCATGATTTGGTTTGATTTATGCTTGCTTCCTTTTGTCCACTTACATATTCCTGAACCTTACTGGAATTTGACTATGTTATTTTGACATTTGAAATAAAGCAAGAATTCTTTTCACAGGGACTTGGTAGATGAGGCTAAAAACTATCTCCTATTGCCTCAAGAACGACCACTAATGCAAGGACCAAGGACAAGACCACGGAAACCTATTCGATGTGGAGAAGTACTCTTTGCAGGTCTGTATCTTAACATACTGTGACCAAACTGAGTATTTTTGATACCTTTTACTTATTATTGGGTTTCATTTCCATTGTCTTACATTTTACTTCTAGTGACTTTTTTTGAAGATTATATTGAGGTTTGTGTTTGATGGTCTATATTGGTGACCCATTGAATGGATTGATCTCAAACTCCAAATTCATTCTAATGGTCCATATTTTTACTCTCTTCCTCCTCCACATTGTGTAATTCTGGAGTCTATTATTTCTAGACGAAATTTGTTGTTTTATAATATGCCCTTTAGTATTTATTTCAAGGCCAATTTAGTGATATATTCTTTTAATATTTGTTTTTCTGTAAAGTTCCTTACCCCTCCTTCAATGTTGACAGATAAAGTATTCTAGATTGGAAATTTTTTTTTCTGAGGGATTTAAATATCTCCTACCATTCTCCTCTTGCCTGAAAATTTTACACCAAGAAGTCCACATATAGTCTAATGGTGTTTCCTTGTATGAAATTCTTTCTCTGGATGCTTTTGATATTCTTCCCTTGTCACTCATTTGTAACAGTTTGATTATAATATGTATTGGGGTGTGCCTGTTTGACATTATTTTAGGGGGTTTCTTTGGGGCATTGGTTCAGGCTATCTGGTTCCTTTCCCAGATTATAGAGATTCTCAGTTATTTCTTTAAATAAACTTTCTATGCCTTTCTCTTTCTCTTCTCCTTCTGGAACCACCATTATGTGTATTTCTCTTTAAAGTATTCCAAAGAGCTCTTACACTGCTCGCTTTTCTTTTTATTCTTTTTTCCCTTTACTGATCTATTTACGTGTTTTCTACCACTGTGCACTCAAGCTCATTGATTTATCAACTACCTGCATTTGTCTGCTCTTGAGAGTAGACATATTTTTTAGTTCCATTATGGCATGGTGTAGGTTCATTAATTCTGTTTTAAGCATTCTCATCTTTACTTTGTCATTATATTCCTGTTTTATTCATCCATTGTTTTTATTTCAAGCATAGTTGTAGCTGTTACCTTATATTCCTCATAGGCAGGTTACACAATTCTGCTGGATTGAGACTTCTTCTGGGTATTTTTGTTTCATCTTTTGGGTATGTTCCTGTCTTTTCTATCGTAGGTTTTATAGGTCGAGATAAGCAGCTTTGTTTTTTTCATCCTGATGTATCGACCTTGTATTATGTTTACAGGTTGCAGGATATAATCCTAGGTTATTTACCTGGGATCCTTAGTATCTGTCGCTTCATAGATTGAAGCCTCTGTACCTGTTCAGATGACCAAAACACTAATGTGGCAGGGGGTAGGAAATAGGAATAAGGGCAGCAGGGTATAAGGAGGTTGCTGCTCGTGAGTACTAATAGTTCAAGTCTTCAAAGGTGCTTTGGGTACCTGAGTTCGGTGGAGGGATCTACAAGTGACTCACTTCCCTATGCCCTCAGTTAAGTCATCCTGAATAATCTCAAACCATTTCAACCTCTTGGCTGTGGTTTGCTCTAGTAAACGAGTACTGTTACTAGTCAATAGTTGTAGCACCTGGAGGGACCTTTCGTGAAAATCATGGCCAAGGTTTATTCCTTTCCACCTCTCAAGTACAGATCCTTGTCCTACAGTGCTCACTTCTGCTACTAGGGCTCAAGTGCTTTTAATTTGGTTAGTGGCACTATACCATTTTGTTGTTACGTTGGCTTTGACCCTCAATGGGGTTTTCCCATAATAGAGACACAAGTGAACCAATCTAGCCTTCCCACCAGTTGAGGTTCCATTTGTTTATATATAGTGCCCCAAGCTCAAGCCAATAACCACTGCTCACAGACTCCATGCCAGCAATCACCAAGACTATTCACTGTTCTCAAGTTCCCCTAATTAGGGGTGCAGTGTTTTACTCTGATTCTGGGACCTAGTTTCTATTGAGCAGTATAGCCTCTGTGCTGGCAGGCCTTGATCTACTCTGGCATTCTGCTGCTGTTCTATAACCCCCTTACCCCTGTTCCCTAGATGTAGACCGTCCATCCCACACACAGACTATGCATCCACCTCTCCAGCGCAAAGTCCTGCTTGAGGTTAGGACCATTTCTAATTTATCTTTGTAGTTTCCAGATTGCATAGCAATCTTGTAAGAGTAGGTACTCACTAAAGATTAATTGCATGTGAGTGAGTGTTTAGAACCAACCTACTGTGATTGGTAGAAAAGGAAAATCAGAAGCATATGCCTATAGCAATTATGGATTACTAATGTCACTTTGTATATGAACAATAACCTATTTTTAAATGACACTTTTTTGTTTTTCTGATTATAGAGGTTAAGTACACATGTAATATAGAAATTTTGATTAACTAAAATTAAGAAGAAAAGTTAAATCATCTGTCACCTTTTTTACACTATTAAGATTTCTATTTTCATCTGTAGAGAAAGAAAAGCCATTAGGTATTTTCCTTTACAGTTGATACTGATTTTCCCTGCTTTGTCGGTCTTTTTATGTTTTCCAGACATTAGCTCCAGTCTTGAGTGATACAGTTCACTGACATTAATTTAGACTTTGACCCTCTGTCACTACTTATAACTTAATCCTCAACTTGCTTTGGTTGTAACTGCAATTTGTTTTCATTATCTTTGGAATGCCACATCACCAATTTTCACTTAACTTTGGAAAACTGAACCTTCCTTTCTTCATCAGTCTGTGGAAATAAAATAAATCCTGTAAGCCTAAGATCGAATCTCTAATCTCCCAGTAGTTGTTTTACTCAGGAACATTTAACTACTTCTGGTACCTTCTTTTCCTTATCCCCTCATTTTCCATTAGGCTTCTTAATGCGTAACAATTTTGTGGGGGTTTTTTTGTTTGATGTTTTTGGTTTTGTTTGGTTTTGGTTTTTGCTCATGGTTTCAGTGAACCTTGCCTTCATTAATGTCACACTTTTTGACTGAATCTCTTTTTGAAGTAATTCTTTTTAGAGTCAATATCTCACACATAGATAATACATGTCCCCATTTTCAGCAGTTTTCCATAGGTATATTGCTCAACTTAGACTAAGAGTTCCTGTAGCAAGGGCTATGCGTACACTTATTTTACGAAGTAAAGAGTACTTAGCTTGTAATAATGACTAGATATGTTTCAGTTAAGCTGTCACCTGTCGTCTGGGAAATCATAATGCACATACTATCACCATGAGGCAGGGAAATTGAATAAACCCTTTCTTTTTCTTGTCTCCGTAAGTCATAGGAGAGATTTAAGTTTTCCTAAAGGACTATTTTTTCTTTCGTATTAGAAAAGTTTATGGAATAGTAATTTGATTAGGATCCAGTAATCCAATAAAAAAGCTAATTTTAATGGCTCCATTATAAATTGTGCCTAAGATTTAATGACTAAGTTATTTGATTTGTCTCAAATGCTTATGACCCTCACATTTGCAGCAAATTTTTATTTTGTAGTTTAAGATATTTTCTTTGATATTAAAATTCCTGGCATATATCCTAGAACAAAAGTCAAATATAAGCAAGTCAGTATACATTAAAAACTGCCATAGTTTAGTATTAATTAAATATCCTGATTCAAGCAGTAGGTCAAAATTTAAAGGTTTACAGTAAGTGCTAGAGTCTGTGCTTTGGGGTAGGTATCTGACCATTTCTATTACTTCCCCAGTTGGGGGTTGGTGCAGTGGAGATGCCATTTCCAGTGTTGAACGATATGATCCACAGGCCAGTGAATGGCGAATGGTAGCTTCAATGAGCAAAAGGAGATGTGGAGTTGGGGTCAGTGTTCTTGATGACCTGTTATATGCAGTAGGAGGCCATGATGGATCCTCTTATCTAAATAGTGTTGAAAGGTAAGTAAGGTCTATTTGAAATTTTTCTCTACTGTACGCAAATGTAACTTGCTACTTTTTTACTGCATCTGTGGCACTAGCTGGTAACCAATCCACTCAGCATGACATGCAGGTACTTATCTATGACCCTTGTAGCATCTGAAGATCTAGAGGTACAGATTGAGTAGCTAGAAATTTTTTTAAAAAGGATCAGCTGCATGTAAGTATTTTAAAAAGAATACTTAAAGTGATAAGATGAGTTAAAGAAATGGGTGGAAGTGACTAAGTATCTACAACTTAATAACAGTTGGTCCATATATATCAAAATGTGTGGAATGCAGTGAAGATATGCAAAGGCAAATGTATACGCATTATAACATACATACATTCATTTGAAAATAAGAAAGATGGGAAAATCTTTAAAATCTTTTGAGTGAAAGAACAATGCCAGTTATGATTTATGTAAAGAAAATATGCTTTCATATAAGAAATATATGTATGGATAGACCTATACCCGTTTAAAACTATTTTACTGAAAAGTCTTGACTACTAAATCAAAATGGGAAGAGACCAAATTTGGGTGGAACTCAAAGCGAACTTTCGCTTTATAACATTCTAAAAAGATTTTTAAAGGAAATATATTCATATGTAACTTGTATGTAAAAATTATTTTCATAAAATGAAAACAAATTAGACTTTCATATGTTTTAGTTATTGATCAGTCTCATATTTAGGGAAAAGAATATATATTATTGAATATGTAAACACAGACTTTGTGTAATACAAACTTGCTTTTGATATGTTCTTTGCAGGTATGACCCCAAAACAAACCAATGGAGCAGTGATGTGGCTCCTACAAGCACCTGCAGGACAAGTGTCGGTGTGGCAGTGCTTGGAGGCTTTCTCTATGCTGTGGGTGGCCAGGATGGTGTGTCTTGCCTCAACATTGTTGAGAGGTGACTTTTTTTTTTTAAGTTATTTTCAGTTATTTTTAGAGGCTATAGAAGGCTCTTTAAAAGAATCAATTTAGGATACTAGTGGATCCACTGTACAGTGGATTTCTCCTAGGCTTTAACCAAAAAGTTTTCAGTTGATCTTAAAGTCTAGGAAGATGAAAGGTATGGCCTAATTTTTTAAACTATGCATTACACTGATTGAGCCTAAAGTCAAAGTGTTGGGAACATACCTTAATTTATATTCTACATAAGATATCATATATACCACTTTCGAAATCGATTTTGATTTTTTTGCCAGTCTACTTCAAGTGTACTTTATGAGTGACTTTGCCCAAACTTCCTCCCGAGAAATGATTAAAGTAATAATACTTCATTTAATAAATCTTAAAAAGTCCTCAAAGTATTTGAAATATAGTTAGAGAAATCTGGCTGGGATGTGAAGGTTCACTTTATACTTTTACAAATGAGTTAATTTTGGTGAAATAGGTTCTGTTTTTAATTTGTTGCACTTTTAGCTTTCTGTCATTCTATTCATCCTAGAGATTAGATTTTGGAGTCTCATGTGCCATAATTACTGGTAAAAGAACACATTTCATTCTCCCTTTTTACAAAGAAATGGTTTCTGATGCTTCAGAATTTTTGAAATAGCATTTACATGAATTGTCATGTTTAAGTTGAAGAACATAACGCCATCTTAAATGAAGTTGCAGGTAGCTCCTAAAAGTTATGCCAGTTCCACTTTCAAAACTATGCCTCTGGAGGACTTTGGGAAAGTTACAGTGACAGATAAATTTTTTAAAATCTCTCCAAATTCCCACAGGAAAGCAGCACTAGATAGAAAAGCTAAAAATCTATGGATGAATTCTAGCAGTTGGTTCTATGACAGTGTGAATGTACGTACCTCTATTTTCCCCCATGGGATTGAACTGAGGTGGCACAGGATACTAGGGGACCAGGACGAGGAAGTTTCATGACATTTACAGTGCTTAGAAGATAAATCCTCTCTAGGGAAAGGGTCTAAAATTCAATTCCTGATTGGATTGAGGTGATCAACATTTTACCCTTTCTGCCTCATACAGGAAAAAATGAATCCAATGCACCGTGTGTGTGTGTGTGTGCGTGTATGTGTGTGTGTGCGCGCGCGCTGAGGGATGGAGGGAATAGGATTATGTCTACTTCAGTTTTTAGATTCCATCATTCTGTGATAATGTCCAGCATGCCATAAAAATTTGACACATCTGAAGAAACAGAAAAAAAGGTGTTCCAATAATTGAGAGGAAAATAGACCACAGAAGCAGACAAAAATAATCCACATTTAGAGTTAGCAAAAAAAGACTTTTAAAAGTGTAAGTATATTAAATAAAGCAGAGGAAAAGATTAAAAAATGTGGAAAAAAAGTTGGAGAATTTCAGTATAAAATTGGAATCTTTAAAATAAGACATGCATTCTATACCTGAAAATATATTTAAAAAGTAAGAACTCATTGAATGAGAGTAACCGGACACAGCAGAAGACGGTTAATGAACTCAAAGATGATTAATATAAAATATCCAAACAGAATGGCAAGAACAGGCCATAAGAGATTCATAAAACATAAGCAGTCTAACATACATGTAATTGGTATTCCATAGTAATGGAAAGATAAGAACAGAAGCAATCTTTGGAGATAGATTGTTCACTGAGAATTTTCCAAAAGTAATGAAAGATAAACTTTATTCAAACCTTCACTGACTAATCATAGCCTTTCTTCAGGATTTCCTATTCACCAGCATTTCTATTTCTGCTTCTTTCATCTTTATAAATTAATTCATTATTAGAATCTCTTTAGAGGTTTTTCCTTATGAATGCGCTGTCCCCCTCACTTGCTTCTTAAGAACGTATCATTTTTATATTTTCTGTAATATTATTTGCTATAGAGCCCTTAATATACTAACAGACCTTTCCACCTAATAAAGTACCCAAACACTATCCCAGGTGATTTTTGTCATATTTGCTTCTGAATGCTAGTAATTGTTCAGGTAAGGCCAATCAAAAAAACAGAAAGAAAGAAACCATACTAGTTATTTAGTAGAGAGAATTTAAAATTTTTCAAATTGGCTAACAGGTATTGAAGGACTGATAAAAATGAAGACACTGAAGTAACTGGACTGTGAAAACCAAGGAAAGAAAATAGTTAGTAGATCCTAGAAGTTTGGAAAAGAGGCAATACAAAGTGAGGACCATCAGCAACTGAGAGGGTACTGCCTGCTGCTAATGGTCTATGTTAAGAGGAGGTGCTCTGCACACTGACTCACACGTCTGTGGAGGAGTCGCTGCCTGGCTGATTTGGGGAGATTGTGTTTTTCAAATATGACTACCACAGGAGTACCTGCCATCTCATATGTTTTTCATACAATATGATTGACATTCTTCTCACTGAGAGGCCTTGAATCTGAGCTGCTATGAGTATGGGAGGAATAGCACTATGTGACTTTGGAGGCTGGGTTAGAAAAGGTGATGCACCTTAGACATGAATCTCTTGGAGCACTCACCTTTGAAGCCTTACACTCTGAGGTTGCCATGCTGAGAGGCAGCCCACTAGCCCCGGAGGCTACACAGAGAGATGCCCAGCCACTTTCTGTTGTTTCAGCACCATGCTATATTCAGTCCCTGCCATGATTTGACAGCCACCACATAAGAGACCTGAGCCAGAGCTGCCTATGACAACCTTTCCAAATTCCTGACCCATGGAAACATGAGAGCTAATAAAATCACTATTTTTTTGAATTTGGGGCTGATTTGTTACACAACATTGGATAACAGGAACACTGGTACTGTCACCTCAGCTGCTCAGAGGAGGTGCCTCACAGAGGTGTGACTAAGACCTCCAAGAGAAACAGAACAAGGCTACTTTTAGCAGTGCCAGAAAAAGGCTAGAAACTGAGATTAACAGACATAGTCATAGTGGAGGGCCAGTGCTGAGACAACACTGACGGGTGGCAAGCAAACAGAAAGGAACAAGTCCCTTTTCCTTACCTAGACTTCCAGCATCTAATCCTTCCTTTTGGCAGAATCTCAGAGAGTCAATTGGCAAAGGATAAATGTAGTTTGCAGAGTTCTAACCCCAGCATCCTAAGTCAGAGTATAGAAAATAGCTTAATAATAGACACAGGCACAAATTTTAAGACTTTCTTTTCCTAATAACTAAGTAAAATGCTAGATTCTCTCTGCATTTGGCCAAGCAAGACTACATATTCAATATATATTTAGCATGATTTCCTGCCTTCTGAGAAAGACTTCAGTTCATAAAAACATGCATGCAGTCTTTGGTTTCTCTCACTGCAGGTATGATCCAAAGGAGAACAAGTGGACTCGAGTGGCTTCTATGAGCACCAGAAGACTGGGTGTGGCCGTGGCTGTGTTAGGAGGGTTCTTATATGCTGTAGGTGGCTCTGACGGGACATCTCCACTAAACACAGGTTAATCCCTTCCAAAGTCAGTCTGGCTCCCCCAAAGCAACACATTTCCCTTAGGAGTCTCCTACAAGAAGTAGTAAAACTTCAGATTGTCCAGTAATTTATTAGGAAACTTATTTTCCTTCTAGGAAGTTGCAACTCTTTTTTTTTTTTTAAAGATTTATTTATTTATACATACAAGCTGGGGTACAGGCCAGAGGTGTGGGGTGGCGAGAGGGTTCACCAGAGACAGAGTGGGGAGCAGAACAGGCAGATCAGAAATACACTGCTGAGGGGAGCAGCGGGTGAGGCAGGAGAGGTCTGCCGCACCATGTGGGATTCTCCCCGGCTGGGTGTCGAACTCGCATTGCTCACTGCCGACAGCTCTACAGAGCAGCGCTCAACCGCTGCACCACCAGGGAGGCCTAGGAAGTTGCAATTCTTAACTTTTCTGCAGCTCCTTCTGCAGTCATCGTCTTCTAATATATAGTTTTATAATACAGTCTCAATATTTTTTTTCTCCTGACACTTTACAAGTTTCTGGGAATTCCAAATAAAACTATTTTCTTAATATGATTATTTTCTTCCCTTCCTTCCCAGCCATATATATATTTTTAAAAAGTCTCTATATTTTAAGAATAAATAAAAACATTGTTATAAATCAGTTTATCTGTTTAGAATAATAGATACTTTTGCCTAAGGATACTATCAGTGTGGCACTCACGTGAGGGTCATTGTCTCATCTTGTCTTCTCTTCAGTGGCTTGGAATCCAGTAGAAACATAGCAGAGGAATTACAAGCGTATGGAAATTGTCTGGTTATTATGATAAATAATTATAGGATGGTGCTCACAGATCATATAGTTTGATCCCCTCATTTAAAAATAAGGAAGAGTGGGGCCTCCCTGGTGGCACAACAGGTTAAGTGCAGCACTATGAAACTATCCAGAGCCACTGCAGCACGAGTTCAACACCTGGCCAGGGAGATTCCCACATGGCACAGCAGACCTCGCCCGCTGCTCCCCTCAGCAGTGTATTTCAGTAGATCTGCCTGTTCTGCTCCCCACTCTATCTCTGGTGAATCCTCTCACGACCCCACACCTCTGACCTATACCCTAGCTTGTATGCATAAATAAATAAATATTTAGAAAAAAAAATAAAGACAAGGAAAAGTGAGGCCCCAACTCAATGAGTCATACCAGCCAGAACTAGAACTTGATACCTGACTCCCAACACATGCCCTGCCCACCATTCCATAGCTGGAAGAAACCAGACCCTGGTGATAGTATAGTGGTGGCATTGAAAGGTATACAAATCCTTCCCAAAAGGATTGCTTGTTGAAAGTGGGTGTTTTGATGACTATGAAGAAAGCTAGAGATGAGAAAAAGTAGTCACTGACTGGTTTTTCTTTCCCCTGCAGTGGAGCGCTACAATCCTCAGGAAAACAGATGGCACACCATCGCCCCTATGGGGACCCGGAGGAAACACCTGGGCTGTGCAGTGTATCAGGACATGATCTATGCTGTAGGTGGGAGAGATGACACTACAGAGCTCAGCAGTGCTGAGAGATACAACCCCAGAACTAACCAGTGGTCTCCAGTGGTGGCGATGACATCCCGCCGTAGTGGAGTAAGTGCCCAGCTCCTGAGAACTTAGAAAAACAAGTATCAAGAAAGGGCTTGGGACAGTGAGGAGGTACCCTGTTTATGCAAAACAAAAGCTACTCCTTTTACTGGAAAAAATATTAATTTGATTGCTTTTATTTCAAGTAAATATATCTAATCATACCTTTAATCAGAAAATTGTTTCTTTTATGATTTATCTTGTATAAGCTGCTTCTCTGAAAGACATCTTCCTGTCTTACCTACTACCTGGTCTAATTTCATCTGTATATATCTATATCAGATAGTGGATTCATCCATTTCTGTTAGAGCTGAATATTCTTACCTTATGTTTCTAGGTGATAGTCCAAGTAGTTGGCATACCAATACATATATTTAGGCAGAAGTACATCTGACCCCACCTCCAGTCCCCACAAGCTGCTCTCTTCCAGCTATAGGAGAAGCCAAGTCAGGCTTACCTAGATCATGTTCTCTAGACCATGATGACCTGTACTTCAAGAGACTTCCAGAGTAGAGTACAGAACTCATCCGTCATAGGATGTTTAACCTAGAGAGAAATGTAACACATAAACCAGTGATTCTGTCAGCACTCATTAGTGTAGGACAACAGATGGGAGAACCCAATAGTAGTTAAAGACTTCATAATCTGAGGCTAAAAGGGAGTGACTTCTGGTTTGTATAAATTCAGGACCACCACTTGTAGGCATCCACTACCAGTTGATGAAGTTCCCGAAAGTGAAAGCTTTGACTATTACTAGTAACTTAGAGCTTCTTGGTCACATTACTGTTGTTTTCACTGCTATATTTCATTGATTATTTTTTCACCTACTTAGCTAATATTTATTATGTGCTTACTGTGTGTTGGGAAAGCAGAAGTAAGTATAGCGTGATTCCTCTCTAGGCGTTCCCAATTTAGTGAAGGTAAGTGAAATGTTTACAGCTGGCTGTGAAAAGCAAATTCTCAGTAGTGGAATGTTCATTATTGGAGACCATGGGAGAATATGCTTCATGCTTTTGGAGTAGTGAAGAGACCAGACTAAGTCAGGTGTCAGCTAGGCATGTAAGAAGTTTCTAGAAGTGGGGAAGGAAACACCAAACAGGAAACATGCACAAGTGTGGAGGTGTGAGAAATGTGTGAAATTTTCTGGGACTAGCAATTAATCCAGTATTACTGTAGCAGGTGAGAATAAAATATGGGGTAGTCTGGATTTCTGGAGGACCTAAATGACATAATAAGGATCTTAAACTTAGATGGTAGGATTAGAAGGTTGTTAAAGGAAAATGACAGCATGATTAGATCTGTATTTGAAAAGTAATTTCAGTAACAGTTTAGAAAGTAAATTAGAACAGGCATATATCAAAAGAAGTGAGAGTAGTGTGGAGATTCATGCTCACTTCCAATGTATACTTTTCCTAAAATTTAAGAAAGTTTTCAACTATGTAAATATTCTAATTGAACATATTATTTTGTAGTTCCCATAATTTAAAGACTTTGCTCATTACTTTTTTCTTCTGTGTTTAAGAAAAGCAGAATGTGAGACCATACAGAATTCTTTTATTAAAGAGATTTATCTTGAAACCAATCAGATCTTTCCCAGTGATTGCCTAGTTTCTTCAACAGCCACTGTTTTGGTTCTGTAGGTTGGCCTGGCGGTGGTAAATGGACAGCTGATGGCGGTAGGAGGCTTTGATGGCACAACATACTTAAAGACCATTGAAGTTTTTGATCCTGATGCCAACACATGGAGGTAAGCTTTAAACACTACTGCGAATTAGCTCACTGCTTACTTGAAAATCAACGTGAAGATGGTCAGCACATTGGTCATCTGTTGCAGTACAAGTGGGCTTAAAGTTACCCATAGTTGTTTTCTTATTTTGACTTCATTAAATGGCTGACATTTCACAAAATTCTTCTCTTTGTAACAGTCCAATCTTATAATTAGAGGTTGGGGTGGGGGGGGGCAGGAAAAAAGTCTCTAGCACCATCATGTTAAGCTGAATGTGCTAAGACTCAAAAAATAAAATGACTTGCCTAGGCAAGTTAGTGACTGAGTTAGAATTAGAACCTGCTAGATCTTTGGCTTAATCTGTTAGTACATCTTTCTAGTGTTCTTGTGGGTACCTTCATGGACAGGAAAAACAAAATGAAGTTCCTTTTTAAAATAAGTATTTAATTTTAAAACTGATTTTTTTTTCCTTAAGCTTTTAAAGTCTACTGAAATATTACTCTTTTTTAAAAGTTAATAAATTTTAACTGTCACTTTTAGCAGGGAAGCTATATATTTCAGAGAGTTTAACTATGTTAAACTATTTTTATAGATTTATTTTACTTTGCTTTTTATTTATTTTCTAATAAGACCTTCTAAATCCTTAAGCAGTTCTTGTAAATTCATATAAATCAGATAACTCTTGCACTTATTTTAATATTCAAAAACTTTACAAATTTAACAAAATTCTGTAAACCTTTATACTTAAAATCATGTCTAAATCTTCACACATTTTATACTTGATTCATAAAACTAATCTGATTGATGATCTAATATACCACCAAAGTTTCTTAAACATGACAAGAACTTAAAATGTCAAATACAGAGTTAATTCTCAAACTTAATACAAAATATTAATACTATGAGTTGATGTACTTCATGTCTATACTTAATTCTAAATACTACCTTCTAAGAAAACAATTTTACCTTTCAACTAATTTGGGGTTTCTTTTCCAACAAATTGGGTTTATTTGCAAATCTCAGGTAAAAATCTCAATGGTTGAGGCTGCATATCAGCTACAGAGAGCAGCCTGGATATAAGGTCTGAGACCACAGACAACATGAAAATTTTTCTCATGACCATGAAAGATGAGCTGAGGTCTATTTTATATTTACCCTTCTGAAAGGGTCAGTCTCAGTTCATCCCTGCTGCATATAACAGCGTATATTTTCTCATTTTGAGCCTGTAACTAACACCCAGATCTTTGTCATGACGCTACAAGATTGAGTTAATGGAGTTTTTTTTATAGTCTTAATCTCTGAGAAAGCCACAGCTTTTACAGCTATTTAATGACATTATTTGAATTCTGCATCTCTCTCATGGTTCTATAAAACACTGTGGTCAAAATACTAAAATCAGCACTTTTTACCTCTTACAGCACATTTTCATAGCCTCGTTAAGATTTACTGAGTGTTGTAGAACCTGAGGATACAAAAGTAAACAGAACAAAATTCCCTGCCCATCATAGTAATGGAACTGACATTCTAGTGAGGGAGACAAATAGTGGCATACCAGGGGTGGAAGTGCTGTGGAAACTGCAAAGCAGGGAAGGCAAGAGGGGAGTGTCTTCTTTAAAAAGTTGTCCAGGGAAGGCTTACTGAAAAGGTAGCATTCTAGTTAAACCTAATAGAGAGATGGGAGAGATAAAGGGCCTAACTAGGCTTGTACGAGTACATACAAAAGAATAAAAATATACATTTTACAAAGATTAGACAAAGGGGAAACATGGGTGAGAAAATAATATAGCTGGAAGAAAATTAGACACAAAAATATAGAACATGTGATTCTATATAATTGTTAGAAGTCAATTTAGGTACAAAGGTGTAAAGTTATGAGGCAAGTAACAATTCCAGCTCCTGATTTTTAGTGAGACATACGAAGTTGAAAATACTAGTTGTGAATAGAGACCAGTATTTTATTGACCTCTTAGCTGTCAAAGAAACAGTACTTTTGCTAGTCAGAAATCAGATGCTCAGGGAAGGAGGGGAGGGGGAGGGCTCAAGAGGGGGGAGGAGGGGAGCACGGAGGACTATGGTGATGGCTCCACGGGTGAACAGGTGGTGGGTAACTTATGGGGAATACATAATAATGTAAAAGATACGAATAACAAAAATAAATATCTATTATATTAAAAAATAATAATAAAAAAATAAATTAAAAAAAAAAGAAATCTGATGCTTTCTTTCTTTGCAGGTTATATGGCGGCATGAATTACCGACGGCTAGGGGGCGGTGTAGGAGTTATTAAAATGACACATTGTGAATCCCATATATGGTGACTATTTGGAAGACAGTGATGTATATGCTCCTCTGTATTTCTGGAGAGCTTTGACTTTGGAACTTTGTACAGCTCAAGAAAACATTAGAACAAATTTTATTCTTTGCTGGTGCCTCAACATATGGAAATACAAATACAATGAAAGTACTTCCCCTGCAAGATGCCACCTTTGCACAATAATTTTCAATTCTGTGCAGAAAAATATTTATTTTTTGTTTTAATTTATGGGCTTTTTTTTTGTCGTTGGGTTTGGGTTTTTTGGGTTTTTTTTGTTTTGTTTTGGTTTTTTTTTTTGGATTTAGCCTTCCTCTCATGAAAAAAAAGAAAAAGAAAAAATACCAAGCAGTAAATACTATTTTTAGAATATTAAGTTTGAAAATACTAATAAGGGGAGAAGGGCTATGTATGATCTAGTTGTTATATCTAGGCACTCCATCCACATAACTCCACTTCTTAAAAGAACTACCAGTAACAAAGTGAGCAAAGTGTATTAGTAGCCACCATTGCTACACTAAGACCAGAAGACTTGAAAATCTAAAAAAAAAAAACAAAAAAGGAAACATCTCATTTTAAATAGTACAACTCAAAAGGAATATTATTAAATCAACCAAACCAGGCAGGACTAAGACACTAGAATTTTCATCACTGTAAGTTTGCATCTTGTTTCCTTCCATGTGAACTTGCTTTGTGCTATATTTCAAGTCTTCTCCTAACATTTTCATAGAGTTTCTGTAGATCTAGAGCTCTGCTCAGTGCCTCTATAAAAACAATGATTCTCATGTAGTCTTGAGAATGCCCCAATAGAATCATGTGCAACTCTGCAAAAGAATTTGCTCAAAAGCCTAACTGTCTGAAGCAACTCTCCATTATTTCTTTATTGCTACTAAGGACCAGCAGGGAGAAATGACCTCCTCCCAGCAGTTAATATTGTTATGCAACTTAACACTTGATGCTCAGGCCTGCTGAAGCTGAGGCTCACCTATAACAACCTCCAAAGGAATGAATTCTTTATTATGTTCATTTAATAGCACATGCTAAAGAGAGTAAAATCAATCAAGGCATTTAATTATATCTTGGTTCTTTCATACAAACTATATATCATTATCCTCTTTCTATAAAGCCACTGTTACTCTCAAATTGCACTTTCTGGTGAAAAAATCAAAATTTTTAAGGAAAAAATGATGCAAATGTCAGCGGTTGAAGTTTTGGTTTTTTTTTTGTCATTGAGTTCATAGACCAATTTTTTTTCAGTGTATTTTGCAGGAAAATTTGAGTAGACTTTAATCACAACCCAAAGGAATCTTCTTCCCCACAGTCTAAGTTTGGCAACTTTTGTGTTTACATTTAATGATCATTTGCACCTTTACAAGGAAAAAAATAAGTATTTGGTAAACAATTGTTTACATGTATCATTTATGCTTTTTTCTAGCATGTATAACTTTTTTAAATAAAGGTAGTTTTACCATAAAAAAAATTGGTTACTGCTTTTTACTTCTTCTGTCTTTACTATTTAAGTTAGACGTTGTTTCTATATAGTAGTTCCTTTATGTAAAGTTAAACTACTTTCAACCTAAAGTGGAGTTAGGAAATTTTATTTTAATTAAAAAAAAAAAAAGCAACTTTCTATTTGGAAACAATTTTGACCAAAAAGTCATAAATTAGTAAAAAGACCACCCATATATGATTTGACTGTTGTTACCCCATTTGATTTTTCACTTTGTGTGTGCCTACGTAAGTACTTAAGAACTGGGGAAAGCACAGCTGTGTAATACAAAATTTGCATGAAAATTAGAATCTAACAACTTCCTTTAGGTTCCATTCTATAGGCTTCTGAAGGAATCCACTTCTCTTATTTGAGTAGGAAAGTTTGAAATCACAGTTCAAAGCCCTAGGCTCCAGGACTGAGACCAACAGCCTTCTTGATTCTTAGGCCTTCTGAATTGGACTGAATTATACTACTGATTTGCCTGGCTCTTTAGCTTACAGAGGCAGACTGTAGGACTTCTTGGGCTCCAAAACTGCATGAGCCCATTCCTATAATAATCTCCAAATGTGTCAACATAATTCATTAAGCCAGTTTTCTAAATAACCAATATCATTAGTTTAGAGATCCAGTCAAAGTACAAGATAGCCAATAGGAACAGCATGAAAGGACTATTGACAAGGTTTCAGATTTCAATAATTACTTGTTAAATATTGGTGTAGTAACAAGAATATCCATAGTAGAAAGAATAGGCTATTTAAAAATAACTTGTCTCCTCCAATTTCATGTTCATGTAAGCCATAATTTCTTCATATACCTCAACGAAAAAAAAACCAAAAACAACAGAAGCAGGTGTGAGAACCCAATTGCCTATTAAGCCAGAAATTACAGGGGTAATCTTTCACATTTATATTTTTACATAAAAATGTAAAAGTGACTCAATTACTACTTTTGTGAAAAATGATTTTTTAGAAGTATTAAATTAATATGTAACAGTATGTTTGATGCACCAATAATTTTTTAAATTTGTCTTAATTTCTAGTGTGGAATTATCAATAGATATAATCCACAAAGGAAAAAGCTCTTTGAAATAATAGTCTTTGAGGTTGTAAAGGAGTCTTGAGTTGAAAAAGAACTGGTGCTCTAAATTTTCTAGTTTTCAGGAAATACAGGGGAATAGAAGAATGTGTTAACTTCACACGGATTCAGTGAGCAAAATCCAGGAGGTAGGAAATTATAAATATTTCCCCAACAAGTAAGTTGCAAGAAGAGAAAAAAATGGCAAGGGGGAAACTAATAGATTAAAAGGAATTTAAGACATCAATGAAATGCAGTGTGCAAGTCTTACTTGGACCCCTATGTCCGAGTCCCCTGGAGTTTTTTAACTCTCAGATTTGTCTAGATTGAGCTTCTAGTAATTTATAAATGACAGCTCAGTTTTTCCAACTCTGATACTGGTTTCCATAAAGGTTTCTGCTCATGAGATATGGCTCCAGTAAACTATAACTCCCTGTAATCATCTGCTTATCTCTCCAGTCATGAGGGCAACAATTTGCCCTGTGTCCTTTCAGGGCACAGGAAAAGTTGTTGGTTTTTCCATCTGTTCAGCTTTTTGTTTGTGGTTAGGACAGAGTGGCAATTTCTAAGTTGCTAATATGCAGAACCAGAAATGAAATGGGTAGTTTTTAAGTAAAAGAGAAAAAAAATCACCTCAGTGAATGAAGAAAAATAACTTGACAAGCTCTAACATTCATTCATAATAAAAATCCTGCGTAAATTACGAATACTTCTTTAACCTGATAAAGAACAGCTTTAACCTGATAAAGGACACCTATCGCTAACAACATAACGATAAATGTGTTCCCACTAAATCAAGAACAAAGTTGGAACGTACACTGCCACCAGTTTATCTACCATTGTATTTGGCAATCTGGCATGAAAAAGAAACAGAAGGCATCCAGATTGAAATAAAAATAAAAACATCTTTATTAACAAATGACATGAATGCTGTATATAAAAAAATCCTAAGGAACTCACTGAAAATCCCAGAATAAACAAGTTCAATGTGGTCAGAGGATACTAGACCAATATTCAAAATTGACTGTATTTCTATACACTAGCAACAAACAATTCAAAATGAAATTGAAAATCATTTTATTCTTAATATAAAAAATAAAATAGGAATAAATGTAACCAAAAAAAGTGCAATGTGTATATGGTAAAAACCATAAAAACATTGTTGAATGAAATTCTAAAAGATATAAATAAATGGAAAGCTATCCCAGGTTCACGGGTCAGAAGACAATATCATTATAATGATAATACTCCCCAAACTGATCTACAGATTCAACACAATGATTATCAAAATCCCACCTATCGGACCAGGTAGAAGCTCCAGTCATAGCTGAGTGGCACCAACAGTGACAGTTGAAAAGGATGCTCAAACTTGAAGCAGCCATGAATGCTCTCAAACTAGGCTCTGAAATGAAGTAAAGCTAGTTTACAACCAATCTTATGTGTGACCAGGATGTACTGTAGGCTATGGACAGAACAGGAGTGGGTCTGGGTTAAGTTCTACTACAGCATGATCAGAAAAAACTGCCTGGCTCAGGGTCTTTGTTTTTTCCTGAGTCCTAATGTAATAACCCCCACCCCAACATTGCTATTTAAATAATAAAATTTTAAAGAAATAGGTTTTTTTTTTAAATCCCAGCTAACTTTCATACAGCAATTGGCAAAATGATTCTAATATTCTCAATGAAAATGTAAAAAGCCCCTAACAGCTAAAACAGTCTGGAAAAAAGAATGAAGTTGGAAGACTAGCACTTATGATTTCAAAATGTACCACAAAAACTACAGTAATCAAGATAGTGTGGTACTAGCAAAAGAATTGACATAGGTTGATAAAACAGAGCTAAGAGCCCAGAAATAAATTTAAACACCTAAAACTGACGGATTTTTAAGAAAAATGGCAGACAATAGAAAACAACAATCTTTTCAACAAATGGTGCTATCCCAAATGACTTGTCATGTGCAAAATGATAAATTTGGATGCCTACATCATACCAGACATAAAAATTAACCCAAAAATGGATTATAGGCCTAAATTTAAGAGTTAAAATCATAAATTTTTTAGAAGAATCATAGGAGTAAATTTTCAGGACCTTGTGTTAAGCAATGATTTCTTAGAATACCAAAAGCACAAGAAATACAATTTCATAAATCAGACATCAAAATTTAAAACTTGCATTTCAAAAATAAATGAGCTCACTTTGAAATTTCTAGTACAAATTTAATATTAGCGTTTCTACTTAGTTTTTATTTGATTTATTTTTCCTTATACCTTTCCTTACACTTTAGATATTTCTTATATTTTCTATCTTCCCAACATTGAAATAATTATATTTTACCTTACAAATAGTAGCAAAATAACAATACCAATATTATTAATAAGGTAATGATGAATTTAAGATTTGTTTGCTAATCTTCTCCTAGAACATAACTCACTGATGCTGTAAAGTCAAAATACTATGATAGTCTTTTAGTAAATATACTAAAAATTCTTTGTATGATTATGTCATAACTTAATAAAATTATATTCACTTGTTTTTAATTATTAAGGATTTTTTTTCCTTTTTTTTTAAAGGTTTATTTTTTATTTATACATACAAGCTGGGGTACAGGCCAGAGGCGTGGGGCAGCAAGAGGGTTCACCAGAGAAGGAGCGGGTAGCAGAACAGGCAGATCAGAAATACACTGCTGAGGGGAGCAGCGGGTGAGGCAGGAGAGGTCTGCCGCGCCATGTGGGATTCTCCCCAGCCGGGCGCTGAACTCGCGTCGCCGCTGCCGACAGCTCCACAGCGCAGCGCCTACCCGCTGCGCCACCGGGGAGGCCCTTTTTTTTCCTTTTTGATTTAATTTTGCTTCAAAATTATATATATTACTTACATGGTTATAAACTATAGACAAATTTCAGATAATCTTAACTTCCATTACTGTACCTCCACTCTTTTCCTTCCCTCTATTAGTAACCACCTATTAGTTTTTGGCTTATCCTTTATATTTTGAAAATCTAAGAAAATACCCACACACATTCATATTTCCCCCATTCCTTCCACCGAAGAAAGTATACTATACTTTCTGTGCATACTATACAATCTGTCCACATCTTGCTCTTTCACATAACAATATATCCTAGAGATCACCCCACGGCAGTATATAGCTATCCTCCTCAAATCTTTTTATTGTTATATAGTAGTAATTCATTTTGTAGTTATGCCATAATTTATTCAACCAATCACCTTCTGAAGGGCATTTATTGTTGTTTGTCTTTTTTTTTTACAGATACTGTTGTAATAAATAGCCTTGTACATACTTGATTTTGTATTTTTGCTACTGAATTTCAAAGACAGAATCCTAAAGTGGGATTACTGGTCCCTCTTCCACTCTGCTCCATCTATAGCTCACTCTCCCTCATATCTTATAAAACCTTATAAAATACAAATTAGTTCATATTACTTTCTGCTTAAAACTTCAGTGACTTTCCAGTGCATTTAGATAAAAATCCAATTTCTTAATAGTACTTCTAAAAACTTCAATGATGCGATTGGCTCCTGTCTCTCTGCATGGGTTAGGATTAGGTTTGGCTATCAGCAAGAGACCCAAAATAACAATAGCTTAAGAAAGATAGAATTTTACTTCTCTCACACATAAGTCTGTTGGAAGACCATCCAAGGATGGCACTTGGGATTCAGCTTCAAGAAGTCTTCAGGGCACAAACTCCATCCAGACTGCTCCACCATCCCTAGGAACTGACTTTTATCACTGTGACCTAAAAGAATAGCTAAAGTATCAGTCATACGTGTTCCAAGAATCAAAGTTGGAAGAATAAGGACAAATTTAGTCATATACCTATACCTAACTTTTGAAGAAGGGCAGCCATGTACTCAGGCAAAATTGGGCAATGTAACACCACCAAAGCAATCTGTTGCACAATCTCTTCTGTTTCATCTCATATTATTCCATTTTACTATGTTCCTGTCACACAGACATCCTTTGTTCCTCATATACTCTAAGCCCTAAGTTAGTTTAACACTTTGTGTGCCGGCCATTTTCTGTGCCACCGCATGAATGGTATAAGCATTCAATAAAACACACACATCTCCTGAACTACTGGATATTAAAAAAACTATAATATCTCTCATAAAATACCTTACACTTTCACCAAAACAATGTGTAAAGCTTCTAGACTGAGTACGATCAAAGAAATAGCTCCTAATAGTTCCAAATAATCCACCGTGGCGTGAAAAACCGGAGACTAGATGAACACGTATTAATACGTGAGCAGACCACAAAGTGTTAAGGCCTTTTCTATTCCAGTTTCATTTGCTTAGAACATCCTTCCTCAGATCTTCACATGGCCCATTCTGTCTTACCATTCAGTCACTTCCTCTGAGAGAACTTCTTTGACTATGTAAATTATGTCTCATTCCAGTCACCCTTTTTCATATTGCACTGCCTTATTTTCTTTATAGCATTTCTTTTTGGCATCTAAAATTATTTCTTTTTTGCCTTCCTCCATTAGAATATAATCTCCACAAGACAGAAAACTTTTTTGTCCTCGCTGCTCTATTCCTACTATCCAATAAAATTCTAAGTACATGGTAAGAGTCTAATATTAGTTGAATAAATGTCTGACCCAAAACCTATACTTTTTCCACTCTTCAGTAGCTTCTTACGTATTTGAACTAATGTCCATTACAGAAGTTAATGTTTGCTTTCAGAATAGCCTGTTAAAGTTTCTCTCAAGCAAGATATTAAAAGAACATTTTTTCTTAAGTAAAACGAAATCTTCCTATGCTCAGTAAGTAAAAAGATTTATACATAACACCTTAGGCAAGTCTCTGAAATTGCAATTTTCAGTTTTCAACTGCAAAACAGAAGAGTTGGTTAAAATTTATTCACTAAATCTACAAATACTTACAAAGCACCATGCTAGAGCAAAATCAGGGACATGAAAATTAAACAAGATATTTTTTGCACACAAAAGAGGCTTACATGGTTTCAGCTCTACAATTCATGTAATTCTATGTAATTATTGGTTTGTAGCCTTTGTGCTAAAGAAAAAGTCTACAACTTACCAAGGTGGTCACCTAGGCACAAATAAACACAATACTTCATTTTAAAAGTGAGTATTTAATTCAACATTGCAGTAAGAACTAGAAAGATTTAAAAACAGAAGCATATTAATGGTTTTTTAAAATGCATATTATTGATTGTTAGCTTCCTATGGAGAGGACTTTAATTACCAGTTCTCTACAACAAAATGATGCTAGGAAAATATCTAGAGGATGGAAATTGTCTCTTAATACAAGTCTAAAATCTTAAAAGATATTAAAGGCTTTAAAGACCCATTCAGAAATATTCGACATTAGCGATATCTCATTTGACTGCCAAAGGTTTGACATAATAAACACTTTTTTTTTTTTGGAAAGATGGACGGCAAATTAACATTCAGCATTTTCCCAGACTGTCAGATTGTCATCACAATTACATGAGCACCTGGCTGTGGTTCATCCACTACTGTCTTCTCTGTTCTTTCAGATCCTTCATGACTTTCATCTGAGCAACGCAAAATACACGTGAGGAAAACACACGCAGAGATGATGCCCATTTCCCTTCAGTACCTCTCAGTGTAGCAATTAGGCACTTATCAGTAAGAAAAGTTATACAATAATTTAGTCCGTATAAGGCCTCATTCAATTTGAAAAATTGCCAGTTCTGTCAAATATGCCAATACTCCAATAAGGTATTTATGACACAAAATCTGAAAGAAAAAAAGGAGACATTTAAAATTGTAAGAGAATTAATTGTGATAATGAAGTAGCTTGATACTGGATAAATATTCCAGGATTATTTTAAATTCCAAACCTGCGAGCTTAGATACTAATATGAACCCAAGCGACTGTTGCTCTAAGTCAAATAGATTTTATTTAGCGAAGACTTTTAACAAATTTACAACTACTAGTCAATAGTGCTTTGAAGGAATTAATGACTAGGGTTCAGCTTATTTTGGCTTCCATGAATGGGTGACATTTGCCTAAGGAGTGAGCCCCTTGGACTTTTATGCACATTTTCTAGAAAGGTTCCATAGGTTCCTTCTCCTCAAGGGGATGATTCCAAAAGTACTCTGCAGAAATTAACAGAAGGCAGAAACCTCGTAATAGAATAATTTTAAACTTTCAAGAGACAGTAAGTGTTACAGTTAAAAGCATAAGTTTTCCAGGCAGATGGATGGGTTCAAATTCTGACTCTAATTACTAGCTGTGTGATCTTATGGAAGTTATTTATCCTCTGTGCTCAGTGTCCTCCTTACAAGTTACGTAAATAGGTTTTTTTTGTTTGTTTTTTTTAATACTTATTTTTACATACAAGCTGGGGTACAGGCCAGAGGCGTGGGGCGGTGAGAGGGTTCACCAGAGACAGAGCGGGAAGCAGAACAGGCAGA
Organism: Scalopus aquaticus; assembly: GCA_004024925.1. Classification (NCBI taxonomy): domain Eukaryota; kingdom Metazoa; phylum Chordata; class Mammalia; order Eulipotyphla; family Talpidae; genus Scalopus; species Scalopus aquaticus. Next base: position 18,813 of record PVIJ01002992.1, on the reverse strand, counting down.
TCAGAAGTACACTGCTGAGGGGAGCAGCAGGCGAGGCAGGAGAGGTCTGCCACACCATATGGGATCCTCCCTGGCTGGGCGTAAAACTCGCATTGCGCGCTGCTGACAGCTCCACAGCGCAGCGCTCAACCGCTGCGCCACCAGGGAGGCCCACGTAAATAGGTTTTGTGAAAACAAAATGAAACAATAAAGCGTTTAGTAATGCCTGGTACAAGTGAGTGCTTAATAAATATTCATCATGATACTCAATATTTCAATCGAGGACCAAAGTTAACTGTTTTACATCATTAAAAGTTTTTAAATGTAATTGACTATTAGAGTGTAGATATATATAAACAAAATCTTAAAATACATAAGGACTTCATGAACACTTGATTCTGAGGTGCAAAAATGTAAATGTTTTTCTCTGTAATATCAAAGTAACATGGTATAGCATTATCTTGAGATTTTTACTGTAACCCATAGTAAGAAATAAATTTATCATGATCTAGCGCAAACAAATATATATCCTAACCACATGTGATATATACTCAGTTTTATGTTTTTATTCTATTTCTCCTTTTCTCTTTTAAAGCTAGTCTCTTCCCATCAAAATCATTATCCAACCTACTGTTGCACTGTGACCTACAGTTTGAAAAGCACAAGTATGTGCTTGCTGATTAAAAGAGTATGGATTTCTTAGAACCTAAGAGACAACCGTTCAAGTCTTGACTCTTCTCATTATGCTCTCTTACATACATACATCTTAACCTGATCTTGTTTTAAAGTTTCCTTGTTTTAAAAATGAAATGTGGGGGAAAAACTTAAGTACAGAGCAGCTCTGAAGATTAGTTAAGCTATGTTAAACTTCTAACACAGTGACAACATGATGATATGAAACATCCACTGAGTGTTTATTATAGTTACATTTTAATATATTAGATATATATTAGATATATTAACATATTTTAATATATTTAGGTGCCTACTCATAGTTTATTTCTGATAATTCCATGAGAAGCACTTTATAGAAAGGAAAACAGTGTCCCTATTATTTCTTCCCCAGTGGGTATAGAAAAGTCTAAAATGTAAAGATGGTATCTTAGTTCTATATTTCTGGACCTAATTTTTTTACCCAACACTTAATCTTCTCTATTAGGGTTAAAAATTTGACAAGAAACAATTTTGAAAGCCTCAAAGTCACTAAAGAATAATAATTCATGGGGCCTCCCTGGTGGTGCAGCGGATAAGCGCCGCGCTGTGGAGCTGTTGGCAGCAGCGACACAAGTTCAACGCCCGGCCGGGGAGATTCCCAGGTGGCGCGGCAGACCTCTCCTGCCTCGCCCGCTGCTCCCCTCAGCAGTGTATTTCCGTCAATCTGCCTGTTCTGCTCCCCACTCTGTCTCTGGTGAACCCTCTCACCACCCTGTGCCTCTGGCCTGTACCCCAACTTGTATGCATAAATAAATAAATCTTTAAGAAAAAGAAAAGAATAATAATTCACATTATTACCAAAGTCTGTAGCACACAGTACAGTATCTTTCCACTATAACACTGCATATAGAAGGCTGAAGACTCTAATAAATCATTTATAAAGCATAAAATAAAATCTCTACTATCTTGAATTGCATACATTCAAATGTGCGTCTTTACTGCAGAAAGTACAAATACATTATGAAAACTATGCCACAATAAAGAAAAATTTGTTTAAACTAACCTTTATTTTTCCATCAGTATGTGCTGAAGCTACAGATGTTGAAACACGAACCAATCTTGTAGCTGATAAGTGAATTTTGAAATGCCTATGGAAATGTGAATAAAGGCAGTCCATGAATAAGTCAACTTCTTCCTGGGTAACTTCCCCAGGTGTTTTGTGGACACTATCCCACAAAGCTTTTGCATCCTCTGGATGAATGGCATAGGAAATGTCCAGACTTTGAGGGCTACAGGGTACAGACCAAAGAAATTCAGTAGTAGCTGTATAATGGTCCATTTTGCATGCTGTCCACATAGCAGCCATCCAGGAAAGATTAAATGCATTGATTGCTAAGGGACTGAAATAACAGTCAAAGGTTTTCTGAAACCAAGTTCCAATTATAGCCGTGTTAGACTCTGTTCCATTTGCAAGGAATAAAGGTAGGCAGGTGAAATCTTCTGAAACAGTCTCCAGAAGACTATCTCCAAATATACAGCAGAACCAACCAGTCCACAACACTTTACTCTCTCTGTTCTCAGACGGCAATTGAGATTTTGACAGAATCTACAAAGGACAGTAAAACAGGTTCATTAAGTCTAAAAGTATATTTACTCCTAAATTACATTTTCTCAAAATTAGTACATTTAAACCTATGTTATATTACTTGCCAAAAAACACGAAGAAATAGTTTCCCTAATCATTACAAGGGTTCATAAAGTTAATTGACTTTTCTCCTAATATTCTTTTTTTTTTTTTATACATACAAGCTGGGGCACAGGTCAGAGGCATGGGGTGGCAAGAGGGTTCACCAGAGACAGAGTGGGTAGCAGAACAGGCAGATCAGAAATACACTGCTGAGGGGAGCAGCGGGCGAGGCAGGAGAGGTCTGCAGCGCCATGTGGGATTCTCCCCGGCCGGGCGTCGAACTCGTGTCGCCACTGCCGATAGCTCCACAGAGCAGAGTTTAACTGCTGCGCCACCAGGGAGGCCCCAGCTCTCCTAATACTCTTATATACTACATAGTATACACCAAAATTTTGGTACAAAATGCAAAATAAAGGATGACAATATGGTTTAACCAGGTACAGTATCCTAGGGGAAAAAAAAAAAACTCAACTTGAAAAGGGACAGTAAAAGGTCACCAAATCCAACATGTTTGAATTCTACTGAAGATTTTAATATGTCCTAAGGCAGTCTTTCTATCAACTTAAAATGTTTTTTAATATGCCAAGCTCAATAATGTCCACCCACCGGTCCTGCTTCCCCTCTTAACATGCATATAGGACAAAGTTCTTCAAGTATTTGGAATTATTCTCAAGTAGACTGCCAAGTTCAATATCTCCAGTTTCTTCAACTATTCCTCCTATCAGAAATTCATTCAAGTTCTCACAATTTCCTAGAAACTCTTCTCAGTAATTCTTCTGCATGGGAGTCATTCATGTGGCTATAATTATTTCAAAAAGGCCTGATTACAGGACTATCTCCATCTTTAACCTAAACTATACTCTTATTAAAACAATCTTAGTTTGTTAGTAGTTTTATGGCTTTCAATCGACAGCTTTACATGAATTAGTCCTACATATTTATTTTTGTTGTTTGACCCCTTCCCCCAACTTACATTGAGGCAGAAAACATCCCTATTAAAATTTCAATCTCTTTCAGTTTGGCTGTTGTATGAACCCATGCAGATCTTCTGTGATTTGGATTATATTTTCCAGTAGATTGGTTAACTCTTCAAACTAAATTTATTAATTCCATAACAAACATACCTTCCAGATATTTACAGAAGCTTTAATTGAAGTTTGATCAGGACAAGATTAAGGTCACAGTCCAGTATCACATATTCCTTTAGAGATAATACTTTTACCATAGTTCTCCTTCTTGTTTAAAAGATCTAGAGACTTTGAAGCCCAGATATATTATGTCTATCACACTTTCATGACCTAATGATCCTATAACCCTGTCAAGAAATGAGATTTAATTCAAAAACTATTAGGAAACTACAATTAGAATTCAAGGGGTCATTTCTAATCCTGGCACATTCTAATCCTGAACATTTGCTTAGTTAATAATGACATACAAACCACACAACTTCTCTGAGCATCAACTGCTTCATTTGACAGATGTCAATTAAATACAGTATCTATATTTCCTTCCATAATAAAACTGCACTGTTACTTGGGATGGCAAATTGCCCACGTAAAAGAAAAATTTCCCAGTTTCCTTTCCAACTGGGATCTAAAGAAAAGTTGTTGGGTCTCAGCAAATCTCATAAAAGATGTACTCGGTGGCAGGTGTCCTGACTGCCTTTCCCATCTTCTGCCTACTTCCTGTCTGAAACTTGAACATAATATTTAGTGCTCCAGAAGCCATCTTAAACTGTAAGGTGACCTGAAGGATGGAAGCCATATACCAAGGATGAGAAGGAGAAAAGGAGCCTAGATTATTAATAATTTTATTAAGCATCATACCAGAATTGGACCACTTGCCTCCAGACACTTTTATCTTGTTTACTTCACTGTTATTTAGACTTTCTCTTATGTGTATCTGAGTCTAATCCTAGTAATTTTGAGACCCTTGCCAATACCATGATCTATACCAGGGGTAATAAACTTTTTCTGTCAAACACCAGACAGTAAGCATTTTAGGTTTTGCAAGCCATATGGTCTCTGTAGCAACTACTCAACTCTACAGCTATAGCACAAAAGAGGTCATAGATAATATGTAAACAAATGAAAGGGACTATGTTTCAATAAAATCTTATTTACAAAAACAAGCAGTGGTCAGATCTGGACCACAGGTTATTGTTTGCTGATTCCTAATCTACACAAACAAATTAAAATCAAGGCTTTTCTATGTTTCAGAATTTAGTATTTCTTTCAGTGACTAAAATGAATCAACAGTCAAATAAACATGTCCATGTTCTTGAAAGATATTGATCTATAGTTTTCCTTTATTAAAATATTTTTGGTTTTGGTATCACGGAAATGATGGCCTCATGGAGTGAAATAAAATGATTCCTGTGCTTCTATCCATTGATATTGTAAAGAATTGGTATAATTTCTTACTTATTTGGTAGAACTTACCAGTGAACCCACTTGGGTTTGGTGCTCTTTCAAAAGGTTATTAATTATTAATTAATTATCCAATTCTTTTAATAGATACAGGCTTATTCAGATTGTCATAAACTAAAATGTTCAATTGCTTTTATCATCCCTTATACTTTTATATATTTTCTATGTCTTCTAAAATAAGCGTGATTATTATATTGGAGAGGGAAAAGATTATTTTATTAGCCATATCGAATCACTGTAATTTTGCTAAACAAGACTTAGAAGTTATAAATAACAAGTTTAAGAATTTTTAAATTGGGGCCTCCCTGGTGGCACAGCGGTTAAGCGCTGTGCTGTGGAGCTGTCAGCAGTGGCAATGGAAGTTTGAAGCCCAGCCAGGGAGAATCCCACATGGTGCGGCAGACCTCTCCTGCCTCACCCGCTGCTCCCCTCAGCAGTGTATTTCCGCCCATCTGCCTGTTCTGCTCCCCGCTCTGTCTCTGGTGAACCCTCTCGCCGCCCCACACCTCTGGCCTGTACCCCAGCTTGTATGTATAAATAAATAAATCTTTAAAAAAAAAAAGAATTTTTAAATTGTACAGTGAAGGAATGAAACTTTTAGTGAGCATGATATATATACATGAGATATATATATGTACATATATATATACACATGTATAAATATACATGAGATGTGTGTACATATATATACACACATCTGCAACTTATGTCATAAACCAATGTTACTTCAACTTTTAAAATAGTAAGAAAATACCACAATTTCCAAATCAAGAAAATACATATTGTCTTCCCCTAGGAAGCAAGTACTGATCATATAGTATACCTGGACAAGAAATGCCTCAGGGTCTCTTTGAGTTCCTTTCATTCCTAGAAGAGTAGAGAAAATCACTTTGAAGTTGAAGTCTTCTCCCACTTCCACAGCAATTCCTTTTTGCTTTTCAGCAGCAATAAATGCACTCAAAAGTCTAGAATACTCTTTGAGATTATTATAGGAAAATTTATATAAGGGAGTTAAACTGTATAAAGTCCATTGCTTATGCAGAAGGAATGCGACCTTTTGAGGATCGATATTTTCCTAAAAAAAAAAAAAAAAGACAGAAGAAATTTAAGAGCTAACAAACATTAGTAAATAATAAAATAATAATAAAAAGTGGACCTCCCTGGTAGCACAACGGGTTAAGTCTCAGCACTATGAAGCTACTATCTGCAGCATGAGTTCGATCCCCTGCCAGTGAGCTTCCCACATGGCAGAGCAGACCTCTCCTGTCTCGCCCACTGCTCCCCTCGGCAGTGTATTTCAGTCAATCCGCCTGTTCTGCTTCCCTCTGTTTCTGGCGAATCCTCTCATCACCCCACACCTCTGGCCTACACCCCATTTTTTGTATGCATTAATAAATCTTTTAAAAAGAGAATTTTTTAAAAAGATTTTTTTCATTTATTTATATTTATTTATACACAGAAGAACTGGGGTGTAGGCCAGAGGTGCAGGGGCTGAGAAGATTCAACAGAGACAGACTGGGGAAAAGAACAGGCGGATCGACTGAAATATACTGCTGAGGGGAAACAGTGGGCGAGACAGGAGAGGTCTGCTGCCAACATGTGGGTTATCTCCCTGGCCAGGGATCAAACTCTTGCCGAAGTGGCTGGTAATAGCTTGATGGTGCTTAACCCCTGCACCACCAGGGAGGCCTGGTAAATAAGAATTTAACCGTAGAATCATAAGTACTTAATACAAATCTACTACTGGGTACTGGATCTTTGCACTCCAGCCAAACTAGAGTTTGCAGGATGCTGAAAATCCTTCAACAGGCTGTGCATTTGTTCTACTTCCCTTTGGAATGCTTTTTCCATGAAGTGTTCACATGGCATATTTGTTCATCCAGGTCTCCACCTACAGGTCATTCAAGAGACCAGCCTAACTAAAGTAGTACCTGTACAAATCTAACTTTGTCACTCTGTATCTTCTTACCTTCTTTATTGTCTTCACAGCGTTTACTATCTGACATTAAATATTTGTCTGATTTTTACCATGTGTCTTCCCAATGAGAGTATGAATTTGAAGAGAACAGGGACTTTTTGTCTATTTTGTTCAGGACCACATTTCTAGCACTTAGAAGAACTTATGTTGAATAAATTATTAGATAAACATTTTTGTTTTACTTCTAGAAATTTCAATTACAGATTTTAAAAATAGTAACTATTCCTGAAGTATTTAATTTGATATGCTCTAATTAATTTTTTTAAATGTTTGGCAATATTGCCAATGCCTAGTTCAGCAAATTAAGATACTTGGGAGTATTTTTGCCGTGCTCTACTAGAACCACAGGCAGCATCAAAAACAAAAAAAGTTTTTGTACTGGCCTTCTGCATTGAAGTTGTTGAGGGTTTTCACATACACCCCTGTATAGACTCCTAGTTTTATCCTGAATTTTTCTATAGAATGTATATTTCCTAACATAATCTCACAAGTCCTGCTCTTTTGGAACTTTCACTATAGTTGTCTAGTTTATAAAAATACACGTTCTGACTAGAGAATTCCTGAAAACAGTTATCAAGGTATTTTTTTATTATTATCAAAAAGTATAACAAAAATATTTGTATCACATATACAAACCAGTATTGAATTAGACATTCCAACCTTTAATTTATATACAATTTCTATTTTTTGGTTAAGAACCAGCACTTCATTATCAATACTAGTAATTTTTCTCAAATAGTTTTCACAAAGAAGCAAAAATTTCACCATATTCCAAAAAACACTAGGCATACAACATTGACAAGAGAACAATGTTACAAAGAAGGTATGGGTGACTGATCAGCCAGGCTCCTTGCTAAGTGACTCAAAACCACACACCAGACTTGTCTTGAATACATTTTAATTCATGTTTTAGTAAAATTAGAAATTACTAATGTTGTGTAATTTCAAGGTTGTTTATTAGTGATCCAAACAGAGCATGTTGCCACCAGACAATTTAAACAACAAAATAATTCAGTAATGAATTAAAAAACTTGAAAAACAAATTGAGTCCATACCAATAAAGAGATAAATAAATAAATGGAGAAATGAGAAGGGCTTACAATGCAATGCCAAAGACTATTTGGTAGACATGGAGAGAATACAGTCAAAAATTGTTATTTTTGTAACCATCGTGATAAGAATGGGTTCAGGTGAAAATTATCAATGGAAGTAAATCTAAGAGGAATTTTTGACCATGACATTTGTATTACCTTAGTGTCTCCTCACAGACATTAAGTTGCAGAGAGGAATAAAACAGCAATCATTGGGCAACACCTTGACAGGATAATCAAAATTAACATCACCTGTGTGCTACCAAGAAGCCCACAAATAGCATCTCTATAGTATCCACCAACAATATACAATTTCAGTTCAATCTTAAGGATACATTAGATAAACATAAATGAAGAATATTACATTAAAAAATGGAAGAGTCTATTCTTCAGAAATGTCAATGTCCTTATAAATACTGAAGTGCTCCAGATTAGAGGAGACAGTGTGCATAATTGTTTTAAGTGTTTCTCATTTTATTACCTGAGGGGTTAAGAAGGTACTAAAAAAATCATACATAGTAACAAAAATTGTTGCTTTGTTTCACAGAGGGGTTAAGAAGGTACTAAAAAAATTATACATAGTAACAAAAATTGTTGCTTTGTTTCACAGACATTCTCAATCACTGAGTAATATGAAGGAACACAAAAAGCATACCTGCAGTTGTGAACAGTGGGGAATTTTCCTTCGAGGTGGAGTTGGGACAAATGAAGTCTGCTTCCTGACTGATTCTAATCGTTTCTGCAGAGGGGTGGCACCCACAAAGAAATCTTTAAGCTTTGAGGATCCACTCTGTCTAGGAGTAGATTCTGGTGTACCATAAGAATCCATGGTCTACAAAAAAGGAAATAAAGCCAGAATTCTAAACACTAAAAAAACCAATTTATGCTTACAGTTGCACTGATTGTTCTCACTAATAGAGCAATTCTGTCCTTCTTTGCCTCCCCTCCTAGTTTTAACTTTTCAACCAAGTCCATTATTTCTCATTAGCTACATGCTATTTTTATTAATATCTTATAGATCCACACACACAATACGTTCGAAACTAAATTCAACTCCTTCCCATCATCTTCCTTCCAAAAGGTAGCAAATCCATTTTCAAATCCTCATCAATTTTCTAAATTAACTTAAACTCTGCTACTTTCATTCCTATTCTGTAGTCATTAAGCATATACTTTTTTTAAAGCACAGTCTTTCCAGGATTTCATTCAAGTCTTCCACCCCTAAAGTTACTTCCTTAGCCAAATTCTTATTATCGCAACTAAACATTTTCACACCTAAGAATCCTAAGTGTGTAGAATGAGATCTCAAGGAAAATACTTTTTAAAAGCCCCCTAGAAAAGTCTAACAAAATATTTCAAGAATATTCCTATAAAATCTTTGGAGTTTAATGATAATGCCAGCCCATATGGCTCTTCTTGACCACCTAAGTCTCTATACCATTCATTTGGCCTGTATTCATGAAATTCCTTGCATTATTTTTTGGTGTGCATTTCTTGTCCTCCCAGCAAGCTACTTTGACTGAAACCACACTTTATATCTCTCACACATAATTACCTAATATAGTGCTGCATCCCCTTCAACTGTTAAATGAGTGTTGTACAAAAGTATTTCAGAGATCTCCAAAATTCTCACTCTCAAAGAAATTATGCTTTTAAAGTTATAATAACTGCCAAGTACTGACACAGTTATCTTTTTTAAAGTTTTTCACAAATAAGTTGTATTTATTACTATACTTAAATTTCAGTATGCCAAAGATATGTCTATCTTGCACAAAACTCCATAAATTAAAAATATGGTCTCAAAGCTCATATAATGCCCAGAGTAAGATGTCATACAATTTAAATAGCACCCACTCTAAGCCATTCAAACTTTAAATGTATACTGAATTGTCTACTTAAAGTAAAATTTTAATCAGCCCAATCGATATAGAATGTTTTATTCAAATTTATTTGGAATAGTTGATGACACTTACTGAGTATTCATCATGTACATGGCATTCTTCCAAGCCCTTAACAATAGTCTCATTTAATTCTTAAGCAATATCATATTCCCAGTTGGCAGATGGGAAGACAAGCAGATAATTAGCCAGAGTTACAGAGTTAAAGAGTGCAAAGCCCAGAATTTGAACACAGTCTAACTCTAGAATGAGTGTCCTTATTTGTGACTTTCATGTAGTTAATTAGGGATCACTTTCAAGGTGAGTTTGACTTCTTAAAGAGAAATACTGAGAGTTACCAAAAAAAGAAAAAAAATTAAAGTTTACCTCAGTAAGAAAAGGACAATTTGTACCAAGAGGGTTGTTTTTAAGATATTTCCTTTGAATATTCAGTATCATGGTACTAGGAAATAGCTCAATCCATGCATTAAAGATTAAAGATTAAACAATTTATACCTATTTTACCTCTCACTCCACACTCAATAATGTGTAATTTTTCCCTTGAATTAATTTTAGAGTTTAAATATTTACTTGACTCAAATACTTCTTCCAACTGTAAGGAAAGAAGTGAGGTCACTTATTTTTCGAATAAATTTAATCTGTCAACCAATATTACGGATCCCCAAATTCTTTCACATCTGCCTTCGGCACCTCAAACATTTATTTCAAATCTCTCATTTCTATTCTCTACTCCACAGGATCCTTTCTTCCACTGCATATTAATATTTATTGCTTAAATCCATTCCATCTTATTCCCTTTGAGATCAATCTGCTGAAAATGTGGCATCTAATTACTTCCTCACTAGTAAATATTTATTGGACACTACACCTCTAAACTCTGAAACCTGTTTTCTGCACTCAATTTTTAAGATGCTTTTCCTCCTCCTTATATCTTCTTATATCTTACATTCCTGCTGATTCCTGTTCCTCCTGTTCCAACAGGGTGTACTCCAGACCCTGAACACACTTACTCTACATGACTCCTAAATCTCTGTCTTCCTCAGAATTTTGCACTTTCATTTCCAATTTCCTGTAGGATATTAAACTTTTGTGTTTTCAAACTAAGAGCAAAACTAAACATTATTTCACAATCAATGTTTCCTTCCCAATTACCTAGTTTCTCACAGTAATAATTCCATACCTCCTTGTCATTTTCTTCCATCCCTTACAATACATCCTATTTTTTACTATTCCCTCAACTTCACTTTTCCATCCAATTTATCATCATTCTGACATTTCTTAAAAGGATATATGCTACTAGCCCCATCAGATTTTGCCTTCCCTTGGAATAATTAAGAAACTTAATTATAGTCATTTATCTCATTCCTAGTCTTTCCCAATTCATAACTTGTTTTTTCATAGACACCACTTTTATCTTGTCATTACCTGGCTTGAGATCCTGTAACAATCCACATACATTCTCAATGAAGTCAGAACTTCTGTCTGGATTTCAAAGCACTACAATACCTTCTCTTATGTGCTCCTATTCAGGTTCATTTTCTATACTACACTTACTCTAAGATCCATGGACAAATGACCTTTCCAAAAACCAACAACTTTCTAAGGTTATGTGCAAAATGCTGTACACATGTATAAGTGGTGTAGGGGAGGTGTGAAGACTGGTACAGCAGACAATTCTTTTAAAAGGTTAAGAACCCCACCCTCCACCCAAACATAGGCCCCCCTACCCCTTAGATCGATCATCATCCTACTGCTCTTAGTGCCTGTCAAGTCTGTCTCTGCTTCCTGATTTTTTATTCAACCTATCACCAATCAAGCAAACTTCTCTCCCATTTGTTTGAAGAAATCCTGCCCAACCTGCAGGTTTCATCTCCTCAAACAAGGAGTATCCATAGAGTTAAGCTCTCCTCTCGCACTTGTACTTCATCACAGACAATTATAATAACTCAATTGTTTCTCTCGTGGTGAGTCTATGATGGGAACCGATTTAAAGTATTTTTCTACATTGCCACCAGTACAAAATCCAACCATCAATGCTTGGTCAAGTTTTAAGCATGTACGTCATGTGAAACATCTAAACACACAAGAATTGTAATGATAATGGAGGAGATATAACTTAAAAATAAGGTTAAAACCAGACCCACACAAGGAGGTGGGGATAGATGGAAGTAGCATAACCATTAACCCAGCTATACCAATGCCTAGATCACAAAAGCAGACTCAGGCAGGTATCAGACTGCTGGGCGGAAGGTAAAGATAAGATTAAGCCCATTGTAGAATCTCCTGTCTCCTTTCACATTCTAGTTAAGTTAGTCAAGATCAGTAACAGACAGCCATCCTCCAAGAGGAGCCCCTCCCAACTGAAAGAAGGCTGTATCAGTGCCATCCCGGCAATAATGCGGGGCAGCCGTCTTTCTGCCCACCTGTGCCTATGCAGGTGCTTTCCTTTACCAGCTCGGTCCCTCTGCAGGACAGCTGCCTGACTGACTGTTACCTGCACCTTGCAAGCCTCTCTTAGCAAACCTGCCCCCTCAGAGAAGCAGCTCTTCCTGCCCGCTTGTGCCTGTGCAAGCATCCTTTACTTCCCTGTCCCTTTTCCTAAGAAACCTGTTCTTTAAGTATAACTAAGTCTCTGTCTCTCAGAGAAATTCGCCCTGTGCCCTGGAAAGGGCGCTCTGGTGAAACCTTTCCCAGAGTGAACCCAAGGACCCTGCTCTCAAACCCATCAACTCCAAATACGACATCAATAACGACCACACGACAGGGCAAAATACAAAGTTTACTGCCAACTCTGGACCAATACAACGCACCTTACCAATAGAACGCCCTGATGACGCTATTACCCATTCCCGCTTCACGAATCATTCTGCAAGTCTGGGTCCAAAACTCTGTTGCGAGTGAAATTCCTTGAAGCAAAAAACTCTCCAAAACGACATTCCGGCATACCGAATTCCTTCTCTCTCCACACCAAGAACGCAAACTTGCCGGGTAGAGGATCTCTGCTCCCTCAGACGCAAGGCCAACCCCGCGACTTCACCCCCGGGAGGGACATTTCCGCTGACCAGTCACCCAGTTCTGCGACCCTCGCCCTGGTGAGGTCGGGAAGAGTCGGAGTCAGTGTGTCCCAGAACTCTCCCCTGCAAGCACAGCTCCTCAGGCTCCAAAGCCCTTCTCGAAATTCCGCCGTTGAGAAGCGCCAACCTTGCCGTAAGCCGCCTACTCGGTTTAAAATCGTTTCCCGACTCGCTCTGCGGCCCGATTGAAGAAACCTTCCCGCTAATTCCCAAAGAAGCAACTAATGTCGCCATTTTAACTGAGGGCAAGGTAGAGGGACCTAATCTAGAAAGGTATTCAATCACCCGGTATTGCGCTTTCGCTCTTCCGGACCCTTGCGAAGCGTTCCCTCAAACTTCCGCCCGCGGTAATCATGGCGGCGGCACCTCCCTCGTTGATTGGCTGATTGTCTGTCACGTAATCTTGGGCGCCCGGGGGCGAATGGGACCGCGCGCGTGTGTCGCGTTGGCGGTTTGTTTCTGTGGGTTCCAGTTCTCCGAATGCTTTGAATTTGCTCGCCTTCCTCATTCTGAAGACCGAAGTGGACCACCGGGTCCGAGAGATTTGAAACGCGAGACTGAGTGCCTCCCAATTTTTCGATTTGGCCTTCGAGATCGTTCTGCGAAGGGTGGAAGGAAAGGCATGCGCCACGAGACCGACCCTTTTCACCTTTCTGCAAGGGCCTGACTCCCCTCTGGCGTTCCTGTGAACTCTGTCTCATCGTCATTTCTGAGCGCAGCCTTTTTTGTTAATAGAAGTGGAAACTGATGCTTCGACGGGGGATAAAAAGTTATTTCCCTCACCCACTCAACCCCAAAGACATTGCAGATTTATCTAGTTTCTAGACACGTGTACGTGAATATTCCGCGGAGAAGGGCTTGATTATTGGAGAGAACAATGGGAACTCCTAGGTTTTTAAAACATTTCTGTGTATTTCCAAAACTAACAACCACCGTCCAACACCGGCAGCATGGGATTCGGGAGAAGCTCTCGCCATCCTGTGGCTCCAACATGCTCTTCCACTGCTGGTTAAATCGGCTTAACCCGGCTTTATCCAAACCCGTCGGAAGGACCACCCAGCCGATCTGCGGTTCTCTATCCAGAAGTCTGGTGCTGAGTTCACAAAGGAGAAATCCAGGTGAAATTATGTGGAGCACTTCTCCTAGTCTGTAAAGCCAAAATGCTTTTACTCCGTCTCCCAGCTAATCTTAACTTGGAGAGCCTTGTGTGTAGAAGCAGATCGTTCACTTTCTTCATTCTTTATAATGTAGGTTTTTTTTCTTGGAGTTAAAAAAAAAACAAACAAAAAATTAACCACATGGATAGGATATTCTACTTTTAGTTGATGCTGCTAGTAAAAAGCCTGAAAACTTCGTTCACAATGACAACACTGAATAGTGTATTCTAATGTGCTCTGATTCAAACTAAAGCTAGACTGTTACTTCATCAAACTTTTGTAATTCCTAAGATACTTCATTTGGCGAGGACATGTTTAGTATTAAAAATAGTGTCATTTTAGATCAATGCCAATACTAAATGATAAAAACCAGATTTCCAAAAATTTGCATTAAAAATTATTCACTTGGCTTTTGACATATTTGAATTTTTAACAGTGATTCATATTTCATGTCTTTATAAATATCCATTGACCTGAAACACCTAACGTGATTTGAGAGTGTTTTTTAAGCAGTTTGCAAACGATGTACTTTTAATCTTGCTCTTCTTTTTGTAAGAATTCAGTAGCTTTGTCTCCCGGACCAACACGTGTGGAGAGTTGCGTTCTTCTCATTTGGGTCAAGAAGTTACTTTGTGCGGATGGATTCAGTATCGAAGGTAAATTGAGGCAGATGGCTTAAGAATGCTGGTGATTCTTCTCCAAGGCAATTCCAAACCTTTATTAACTTTCACCAGTGAAAACAATAAAAGCTTCTGCAACTCCTGCAGGAATTTCAGATTCATTGAATTTTCAGTTTTGTATTTATTTTGAAAGACCTACACTGTTAAGTAACAGTAACTGAAGGGTATAATAATGAACTGTGACCCACCAAAGGACTGAAATGCCCTTGGACTTGTGAGTTCCTAAGACCAGTCGTTGAGAATGGGCCAGCTGTTAAACTTCAATAGAAAGCAATAACTTATTTTAGTCTAAATTTAGGTAGAGTAAAAAATATAAAATCATCAACAGTGATTCCTTAAAATTAGAGCCCCTATTATTATTTGTCTCTATATTGCTGAACACACTTGAATAGTGTGTTAATTCACAATGATAGGATCCAAAATGGATAAATTGTATTAACTTTCTAAAGAGTATGTCCTACATGGGTAGATGTTTGACCCATAAAAATGGTGAGTTTATTACTCAAGATTTCAGGAGTCTTTCTGTACCTCTTCCTAGTACAAGGACCAGTATGAAAAATACAGGTTGAATTCTAAAATTTTGGGATTCTTGGACCTTTTGATAATTTATAGATATATGGATGCAAGGACATTTTATAAATTTTTTAGGAAAAGACCTTGTATTGCTGTTTCAAAATGAAAAATCTGATGTTTTTAATATCCTAAAATATTATCTTTGGAGATATATATATATTTATATTTATATGTATTTTATTTATTATATTAATATATATTTATTTATACATATTTATATATATTTATAAATATATGTTTATATATAAATATATAATATATATATAAATATCTATATCTATCTATGGAAAGTTTCCAAATTTGGTAACATTTTTCTTATAAAGATCTAAACCAGTCCTCCCTGGTGGCACAGGGGTTAAAGTCTCAGCGCTATCAAGCTGTCATCAGCTACTGTGCCATGAGGTCTTTTTTTTTTTTAACATTTTTTTTTAACATTTTTATTTATTTATGTACACAAGCTGGAGTACAGGCCAGAGGCGTGGGGCGGCGAGAGGGTTCACCAGAAACAGAGTGGGGAGCAGATTAGGCAGATCGATGGAAATACACACTAGGGGAGCAGCGGGCGAGTCAGGAGAGGTCTGCTGCACCATGTGGGAATCTCCTCAGCCGGGCATCGAACTTGTGTCTCTGCTGCTCCACAGCACAGCACTTAACCGCTGCTGCCACCAGTGAGGCCTTGTGCCATGAGTTCTATCCCCAGCCAGGGAGCTTCCCACATAGGTGCAGCAGACCTCTCCTGTCTCACCTGCTGCTGCCCTTAGCAGTGTATTTCAGGAAATCCTCCTGTCTGCTCCCCATTCTGACCAGTGAATCCTCTCACCTCCTGCACCTCTAGCCTACACCCTAGTTCTTCTGTGCAAAGATTTTTAAAAAATCTAAGCCTATGAAATCTTAAAAAAATGTTTAAAAATGCCTTTTTAATAATAAGTCATCTAAATACCACTAGTAAGTTGCCATATAATCTAATAAAAAATGAAAGTGGAAAAAGTGTGTTTTAATTAATAAGCTACATAGATAACAGTTGAATGAATGTAGCTAGTGAATTTTATAATAATAAAAAGGAACATGAAAAACTGCATGTTTTTTGTTGTTGTCTTATTTGCTAAAGTTTTGGACTCACAGATTTTATCCTAATATGTCCATTTTTTTCATTAATCAGACAAAACATCTTCCTGGTCCTAAGAGATTTCCACGGGCTTGTTCAAGTTGTCATTCCCCAGGATGAGGTAATGGAAGGTGTCCTGCTGTTATGTGAAAGTCTCTTTGATGTTGTGGCTAGAGTAACCTAGATTATGTTAGATTAGCATACTTGAGGTTTTAACTTCACAAGTTTATTATTAATAAAAGCTAAAACCTGCTATAAGCAACCTTAAGACAATGATAAACTGGAGGAAAAAAAACATGCAACTCGTATCATAAAGGACTGGTTTCTGAAAGTCAAAAAAAGCCCCAGTGGTTCAATAGAAACAGGAACCCAGAATATGACCATAAAATTTATGAAAAGAAAATATAAATGACTTAATATTCATGAAAATATGCCCAACCTCACTCTAGTAGAGAAATGTAAACTAAAACTAGACATAATTATTACTTTTGATACATTGGATTTACAACACAGTTGGGAAAAACAAATGTACTTTCCTGGAGGGAGTAAAAATTGACAGTAGATCTAAGGAGAGTCATGTAGCAAAATCAGTATTACAAATGCATATGTGCTTTGAACCATCCATCCCATTTCTAATGTGTTGTCTTATAGCTAGACTTACACAGATGCAAAATGACGTAAACACAAGGTTATTCCTTGCAGGATTGATTTTAATAGAAAAAAAATTGGGGAATGACCTATATCCCCCAATAAGAGATTTGTATAAAAAATAATATACATCCTTATGTATAAACCATACAAAAAGGATTATAGAAGCTCTTTTTTTAATATACTACACACACATTTTTTGTTTTCATAGAAGAACTGGGGTGTGGGCCAGAGATATGGGGCCATATGTGGGTTTTCTCCCTATCTGGGGGTCAAACTCAGGCTGTAGTGATGATAGCTCTGAGAATTAACCCCTAGGTTACCAGGGAAGCCCTAAAAGAAGCTCTTTTTGTACTAGTATAGGGAGGAGCAAGGGAAATCCAAGGTATTGTGTATTTCTTGGGGATACATAAGAAAAATGGGTACAGAAGAGCATGTAGAGTGCTATCATCTGTATAAAAAAAGGGTGTGTGTATTATGAAATTTCCCTGGAAGGATACAAAGTATCTGGTAACACTGAGTACCTCTGGGGAGGAGAGCTGAGGGACTGGAAGATAAAGAAAGGAGGGAGAATTTTCACCGAATTGTACCCTTTGAATTTTGAGCCATGTAAAGGTACTCCCTGATCAAAAAATAATTATCATTAAAAGAAATAAAGAATTCTTTGTCATGCTTGTTTGGCAGCATTGTTTTTTACTGGGGACACTTATACAATTACTTGTATGCCTAAGATAATAGTGATTTACTCAGCTCTTAGTGTTTAATATAAGTAAGGAGCAATGATTTATCTTTCAGATATGGATCATAGCTAACTCAGGAGAACTCATTTCACTTGGACTCCATTATTGCTATTAAATTTAACTACCCGTAAGACTAACACTGCAGACAGTTCCCTTTAAAGTATGTGGGTCTTGTTTGTATTGAGTAATTCTCCTTATTTTACTTAAGGGAAAAAATTAAAACTCTTAACTAATCGCTTTACTTGCTATTATATATGGAGCCAAAATGGGAATGTTCTTTACCAAATTCTTTCATTAAGGGAAGCTACTGTATTTATGGCAGTTAAGCTATGATTATTATTAGCATTTTTCTAAACCATAAACAGTTGCTACAGAATCCTTTAATTTGTTTCTTGAAACGGTTTTCTCCTCTTATTTGTGCAGCCAGCTGTGAAGAAGATTTTATGTGAAGCCCCATTGGAATCTGTGGTACAAGTGTCTGGCACAGTCATTTCTCGACCTCCAGGACAAGAGAATCCAGTTAGTAGCTTAGAAACTATTTACACTGTGTGTCCATCTGTTCGGACAGCAGAAGCTAAGCACTATTGGACATTAGGCACTAAAGCTCTATAAACTCTACAAGTAAACCTACAGATTCAAAAATTTCACTACAAATACACACACCTATGTAACTGTATGTTAACACATTTAAGAAGCATATCAACCACATAGCCATAGGAATGTCCAGTTCATGCACAGACCTGCTGAAGCACCTTCATACTTTACATATGTAAACAGATGGATGTGTTCTACAAACTCTGGTCTTTACATGCCCTGATGAGTGTTATTTTTAAGTTGGTCTTTTTTCTCTCTAAGAAAATGCCCACAGGTGAGATTGAAATCAAAGTGAAAACAGCTCAGCTTTTGAATGCCTGCAAGAAGCTGCCCTTTGAAATTAAAGACTTTGTGAAGGTACCATTCTCTGTTACTAATAAAATATAGTATCTAGACTATGTCAATGACTAGTAAGATATTTCTGTAGCTTTTTAAAGAAAAAGCTAAACTTCTACAATAATAAGAATTTTTTTTTTTTTTTTTTTTTTTTTTTTTTTTTTTTTTTTTTTTTTTTTTTTTTTTTTTT
>PVIJ01002991.1:108515-145494 GCA_004024925.1 Scalopus aquaticus | reverse complement strand
GGCGGCTCAGTCACCCGCGGCCTGTGAAGTTTCCGCCGCTGGGTTAACGCTTCTGTGTAATGAGCGGCAGGCGCCGCTGGGCCCGGGGCAAACCCGAGGAAGGGCGGAGGCCGGTCCCCTTCATGGAGGACGTTGCGGTTCGGTGGGGGAGGACGCGCGGGGGCAGGCTCCTCCTGGCTGTGCCGCCTCCCGGGGCTGGGCACTGGACAGGCGGGCTCCAGCCGGCTCTGCGGGGCCGGGCGAGCCGAGACCGGCCCAGGTGTGCGCCCAGCGCCTCCCTCCGTTTGTGCCGCGCTGCCCGGGGGTCGTCAGCTGTCTGGGGGGCGCACGCGAAGGGTCTCGGCACCGATGCCCACGTGCCAGGGTGCTGGCCGGGGCCGTCCAGCCTCAGGGACCGGGCACAGGGAGGGGCCCTCGGCCCTGGCAGAGGCTGTGGTGCCGCCCGGCCGCGCGCACCCGCAGCATGGAGTCGGGCTCCGGCCGCCAGCCTGTGCCAAGCGGCGTCCGTCCGTCCGTCCGCGCGTCCCGTTATCGGGTGCTGCTGCTGCTGGTTGAGCCCCGCGTCCGCTCCACGCCCAGCGGCAGGGTCTGCGGCACTTTCCTGGCTTGACCTTGGTCCCTGCTGCCCTGCAGGCTCCCAGGCCCCCAGCCCCTCGGGGCAGGCCCCGCCTCCCGCCCGCTGCAGGGTCCCGTGAAGACCCGGCCCCTCCAGGTGGGCTGGAGGCTGCCCCTGGCGGAGTGGGGAGCCTGAAGGGGGAGAGTCCTGGGAGGCCCCGAAGTCCCGCCGCCGTGTCTGAGAGGGGGCAGGGAGCTGACAGAACAGGCCGTGGCCGCCAGTTGAAGCGCTGGGCCCCGAGGCTGTTGAGTTAGGACGACCTGGGGGCCCCCAGAGCAGCCGGCGGAGACACCTTCGCTCTGGGGGTGTGGGGGGCTTCGTGCTGACTCCGGGAAATGGGCGGGAAGCGGGGAGCCTGGCCCCTCAGGGCCGCCCGCTCTGGAGAGCACAGCCTCTCATGGCCCCCAAGCCCAGCCCGCAGCCCCGCAGCCCCGGGCCCTGCCGCTGGCCGGCGAGAAGCGGGCTGGGGGCGGCTGCGCGGCCATCTGCTCCGGCGGCCCAAGGTCACGGCCCGTCCCCAGCGCACCTGCCCCGGGAGCAGCGTGCGGCCCCTTATCAGACGGAGCCGGGTGCCAGAGCCCCAGGTGCCGCCTCCGCCGCCCCCCCGCCAGGGGCCGCGCCGGGTCACGGCTGCCCCAGCCTTTAAAGCCCCGAGTGCGGCTGGCGCAGCTTCCGCTCTGCCTCGGCGCGTCCCCTCCGGCCCAGCGGCGGCTCCGGGCCGAGTCCAGGTGAGCGTGGCACGTCCCGGGGCCTCCGGGCAGCTGCCCTCGGAGCACAGCCGGAGTCGGGGGCTGGCCGCCCCGGGGGAGCGCGGCAGGCCCACCTCCGCCACCCCAGGCCCACGCGAAGCTGCGCCCCTCTTTAGGATGAGGGGTGCCAAGCTGATGGGGGCTCTGCTCGCCCTGGCCGGCCTGCTGCACGCGGCTCTGTCCCTGAGAATAGCCGCCTTCAACATCCGGACTTTCGGGGAGACCAAGATTTCCAACGCCACCCTGTCCGGCTACATCGCGCGGGTGAGTCCAGGCCGCCTGTCCGGGGCTGCGGACGGCGGGTCAGGGGTGCGGGCCCGTCTCAGCCTCCCGGTCAGCCGAGGGTCCCCGGCCCCGCCTGGCAGCGCTGCGGCCTTGCCCCTAGATCCTGCGGCGCTACGACATCGCCGTCGTCCAGGAGGTCCGGGACAGCCACCTGACGGCCGTGGGGAAGCTGCTGGACGAGCTCAACCGGTGCGTGATGGGCGGGCCGGGCGGGCCGGGGGCGCCCCTCCGCGGCGGCCAGTGCCGACTGGGCCTCTCCCGTCAGGGACGCCGCCGACACCTTCCGCTATGTGGTGAGCGAGCCGCTGGGCCGCGGCAGCTACAAGGAGCGCTACCTCTTCGTGTTCAGGTACGGCCCGTGCTGGGGGCTGCCACCCCGGAAAGCCCGGGCCCCGCCCCGCCCCGCGTGGGGGCAGAAGCGCGGCCCCTGGGCGGGGCGGGCCTGGGCAGGGGGCGGCGGAGCTCGGCCCGACCCCTGCCTGGGCGCAGCAGCGGGGGGTGGGGGGAGTAGCGCCCCAGCCCCTGCCCGCGCCCCCAGGCCCGCCCGCGTGTCGGTGCTGGACAGCTACCTGTACGACGACGGCTGCGCGCCCTGCGGCAACGACTCCTTCAGCCGGGAGCCGGCCGTCGTCCGCTTCTCCTCCCCGCACACCCGTGAGTGAGCCCGCGCCTGGCGCCGCCGGGGCCCCACCCCGGGCCTGAGGCCCAGCTGCCCCGTTGCCGGCTCCACCCTGCGCCTCGGTGCCTTGCAGGGGTCACGGATTTTGCCATCGCCCCCCTGCACGCGGCGCCCATGGACGCGGTGCCCGAGATGGACTCGCTCTACGACGTCTACCTGGACATCCGCGGGAAGTGGGGCCTGCAGGTGAGGCCCGCGGGCAGGGGGCTCCGGCGCCCCCCGCCCGCCCGCGCCCACGGCCGGCTCTCTCGCAGGACATCCTGCTCCTGGGCGACTTCAACGCCGGCTGCGCCTACGTGCGCCCCGCGCAGTGGCCGTCCGTCCGCCTGCGCACGAGCCCCGCCTTCCTGTGGCTGATCCCCGACAGCGCGGACACCACGGTCGCGGCCACGCACTGCCCGTACGACAGGTGAGGGCGCGCCCGGGCTTCCGTCGTGCACGTGGGGCGCGGCGCGCAGCGCAGCCTTTCTGGGGACCGCCTCTCGCGGGGTTCACGGTCAGACTTCCCCTCTGGTCAGCCGGCGCCGCGGTGGCGGGGCGCCCGGGCGGGTGTGGCGGCCCTGGGCCCACCTCGCTCTCCGGTGCTGCAGGATTGTGGTCGCCGGGACGCAGCTCCAGGGCGCCGTGGTCCCCGGCTCGGCCGGTGCCTTCGACTTCCAGGCGGCCTACGGGCTCAGCAGCCAGCTGGTACGTGCCCGGGCCCCGGGCCCCGCAGACCACGGCCGGTGTCGGCCGCACCCTGCCCCGCGCCGGGGTGCTGGGTCTGCTCACCGCACGTCTCCCGCAGGCCCTGGCCATCAGTGACCACTACCCGGTGGAGGTGACCTTGATGTGACCCACACCAAGAACCGGCGGCGGCTCGCGGGGCGCCCTCGACCTCCGAGTGTCACACTGAGAGCCAAGGCTTGAATGAAGAAACACGTTTAATCTACGTAAATAAAGCTCCAGGTGGCGCCTGCACCCGCGGCCTCCAGCCCTGTCTGCCGGCGCCGGGCGGGCGCGGGGCCTCAGTGCCGCTCCAGCGCCTTGGCCAGCAGGGTGTTGAGGCGGCCCACCATGGGCCGGGGGTCGTCCACCAGCCCCGCGGCGATCATGGCGTTCTCGTAGATCTGGAAGAGGGGAGCACGGTGGGGGCCTCTCCCAGCTCCCCAGAGGCGCGCGGGACGGGGGCGTCCGAGGCTCACCTGGTCCGCGAGCAGCCGCGCCAGCTCAGGGTCCCGCGTGCGCAGCTGGCTGAGCTTCCTGACGAGCGTGTGCCTGCGGGGCAGCGAGTCGGCTCGGCCTCGCCCAGAGACGCCCGAGCAGGCGAGACGAGGCCGATTCAACCAGGCGGGTCCGGTCCCAGCAAACCCCACGACCCCGCGGGCGTCTGACGGACGCGCTCGGCTTGGGGGGGGGGGGGGGCGCCGCGGTCGGAAGCAGCTGCCAGAGGGGCCGCCCCGGCCCCCCGCCCGGCCCCCCGGACTCACGCAGAGACCAGCCCGACGGCCCAGCGTTCCCGAGTTCCGGGACACGTGGAGGCCGCCGCCCAGTGTCGCTCGGCCCGACCCCACGGAGCAGGGCGGCGCCCCGACCCCCGCCACGTGCCCGGGCCGCTCACCGGGGGTTGAGCTCCAGCGTGGGCTGCAGCAGCTGCGCGCGCTCCTCCGGGGTCCCGGCCAGCTGCTGCGTGCGCAGGAAGTGCCGCGCCGCCCCCATCTCCGGCACGGTGATCATCGCGGGGTGCGTGTCCAGCCGCAGGGTCACCTGTGGGGGGCGGGGCTGCTGCAGCACCCTGCTCCCGGGCAGCACCCTGCATCGAGACCCCCGCGCCCCCAGCCCCCAGCGCACGTCCTGCCCACCGCGCTCCGTGCCGCCCACACCTGCCTCCCCTGGGCCACCACCCACTTGGTGACCGGCACCCCTAGGACGGGGTCTCCCCAGGCCGGCGGGGCTGTGCGGGACACGGTCTCCCCCACCCCCCCGGGGCGCCCTCTGGCCTCAGCAACGACCACACGCACAGGTCAGACGGCGGAGCCCCCCGGGGCCACCACCCAGGGGCGCCCCTCGCACGCGCCCGCAGCAGCAGTAGGGCCCGGGCCCTCGCGGTGACCCGGGGCGGCTGGGGGTGCCCCCGCCTCCCTCACACTCCCCGGGCGCACACCCGACAGGCGCCCCTGGCTGCTCAGCCGCTGGCCCTGGGGCCCGCGGGCCCCTCCTCCCGCTGCCGCCCCCCAGGCCTCACCTTCACGCCGGCCACGCGGGCGCCCAGGGCGTTCCTCACCCAGGCCGTCAGGTCCGCCGCCGCCGCCTCGGACAGGCGCTCGCCAGCTACGGCGCAGCGGGGCGAGCTCAGGCCAACCTCGCTCCGGCCCCGCGGCGCCCCGGGACTCGGCGGTTCTGACTGGAGGCCCCGGTCCACCTGGGAGGCCCAGCGAGCACCAGCAGGGACACGTGCGCCCCACCACCAAGGGTCCCCAAGAGCTCCGTCCAGATGGGGCAGCGACCCCAGATCCAAACGGGAAAACCACGTAAAACCCGTACGAGACCCCAGAGCCTGGGCCCTGGCCTCCCCTGCGCCCCGACTGCCCTCCGCCTGCCGGGGGAGGAGGAAGCCACCTGGGGCCCCCCGCTCCAGCTCCTCCTCGGCGTGGTCGACCATGAGGTCCGTCTCCACCGAGATCAGCTGCTTCTTGTCGAACTCGCGCAGGTGCAGCAGCGTCAGCTCGTCGAACTGCTCGTAGCAGAAGAGCACCTGCGGGCGGGGGTCAGCGGGACCGGCCGCCGGGAGCCCGCCAGAGGGCAGACTGGCCGCCCGCCGGGGCCCGGGGCCCGGGGCCCGCCCGGCCGCCCGCCCTCACCTCCGTGTTCTTCCGCCTCATGGCCTCGTAGTAGGGCGAGTGCTCGGCCAGGTGGCGGGTGGGCGCGCACAGGTAGTAGATGCTGCGGGCGCCGGGCTGCATGCGGCCGGCGTAGTCCTGCAGGCTGGTCAGCTGCCCGGCGGGCAGCGCCGAGGACTCGTACCGCAGCAGCTGGGCGATGCCCTCCTGCAGACACGGCGGGAGGGGGGCTGCGGGGCCGCACGGCAGCGCCCGGCCCCGGCGCGCGCTCCTGCAGCAGCCCCAGAGAGGGTGGCCCTGGGCCGGGGGGCTGGGCCCTCGGAGCGCTGCAGAGGCGTCTGCTGACTTGGGGACGGGGCCGTCGCGGGGTGCCGGCCCAGACCCACCTTGACCGCCTGCTCCGCCGTGGTCACGACGCCCTCCCGCACGAACAGGCCGTAGTCCTCGAAGAACTTGGCGTACTTCTCGGCGTCCTTCTTACTCTGGTCGGCGAGGAACCTGATGAGCCTCTGCTGCAGGACGTCGCGGAGCTTCCTGCGGGGCGGGGCGCACTCGTCACCGGCGCCCGGCGGCCTCGCCAGACGGTCGGGGGGTGGGAAACGGGGCCCCACGCCCCGCAGAGGAGGAGAAAGGTGGTGTTTTGGCCACGCCGAAGGGAGGCAGGGAGAAGGGCGACCTCGGCGCGTGCGTGGACGACGCCCCCGGGAGCCCTTCCGCCGGAACAGGGCTCCCTCCCGCCCAGGGACACGCCTGGGCCCAGCCGTCCGCACCCCACAGGGAGGAGCCCCCGGGAAGTGACCTGCGACCGCGCCTGCCCCCACGCGAGGCGGACGCTGTGCGCGGCCCACAGCCCAGGGGTCGCGCTAGTGGGCAGGAGCAACGCGCCTCCCCGAAGCTTGGCCTGTCCCCCGGAGGGCGACGCTGCCCGCGTGTCAGTGACCGGGGCGGGGCCAGCGGGCCTCTCAGCGGGGATGGGGTCACCCCCCGGGGTCACTCTGGTCCCTCCGACTGTCGGCCACACCCAGTGTCAAGGCCAGGCCAGGCCTGCACCCCAGTGCGCCCCTGGGACCGCGCCCCGGAAGGGCCGCAGGGCACAGCGCGCGGGACGACCCCGCAGAGCCCCGAGACCGCCGGGAGCTTCGGGGCAGGGAGGGGGTGGCGGGCAGCCGAGTCCCCCGCGCCGGCTCGGCGGCTCTCGTTGGGGGCGACGCCGGGGCCCGGGAGGTGGGGTACACCCCGGGGCTGCGGCGGGCTCACCTGATGAGCGCGCTCTCCTGCAGGAGCTCCCGGCTCAGGTTCAGCGGCACGTCCTCGCTGTCCACCACCCCTGCGGCGGGCGTCAGCACCGCCAGGTCGGGCGGGAAGGCAGGCCGGCAGGGGGAGGCGGGGGCCCAGGGAGCCCCCCAGACCCCACGTTCACAGCCGCACGCCGGGGAGGCCGCCCGCGTGCTGACAGAGGCGGCGCTGCACCCCGAACGCGACTCGCGCACGAGCGACCTTGCCGCGCTCAGACCCTCACAGAGCTCAGTTTAAGCTGCACCCTCTGCCCCGCCGACCCGAGGGAGAGCCTCTGGGGGCGCCCGCGCCGCACCTCGGAGGAAGCGCAGCCACTTGGGCAGGACGGCGGCGGCCCTGGCCTGGACAAGCACCTTGCGGCTGTACAGGGCGACGCTGGGGCCCAGCTCCCGGCTCACGTCGAACATGGACGGTTTCTGGGGGAAGCGCAGGGCCAGCCGTGGAGGAGGAGCGGAGAGGCGACGGGAGACGGCGGCCCCAGCCTGGGCTGGGAGCTGCGGGGGGGTCCCGCAGCCCGGAGAGGGGGACCCCACGGCGGCGCCTCTGGGCCCGAGACCGAGCAGGCCAGGCCACTGCGGCGAATCGTGGGCGCGCTCTGCGGACCAGGGGTCTCTCTCGTAGCAGCACCCCCAGGAAGGTGGGGGTGCCAGGCGACCCCTCCCCGGCCGAGAGCAGTGGGCGCTCCAAAGCCCCGCTGGCCGCACGGGCCAGGCCTCCTTCCCCAGACGCCGCCGCCGCGCTCACCATCTCGGGCACGTAGAAGACGCCGCGGATGCTGAGCGGCGCGTCGCTCCTGTAGTGCAGGGTGTAGCGGGGCCGGTCGGAGGCCTGGGCCACGTAGCGGTAGAACTCCTCGTGCAGCTCGGCGCCCACGTCCTTGGGGTCCAGCATCCACACGGCCTGGGGGAGCAGCAGGCCTGCAGGCTCCAGCCGCCCTCCCGAGGCTGGGGGGCCGAGCTGCGGCGCCCGAACCCTTGGGACGAGCGCAAACACCCCTGGGACGCTGGGGCCGGCCCGCCCCCGCCCGCCCCTGTCCCGGGAGCGCAGGGCTCACCTGCAAGGTGTTGAGGCGCCTGCCGTTCAGGTACAAGGGGAAGCTGACGAAGTTGCTGTACTTGGCCACCACGTCTGGGGAGGGCGAGAGGCAGAGGAGACGACGCTCTGGCGCCGCTGCGGGGCCCGCACGGGCGGGGGCACCTGCCTGGCACGCGTGGGGCTCGGCCGGGCCGCGTGGGCGCCGCCAGGCCTCGCGGGGGCACAGGCAGGGCTCTGAGGGCCCTGTGCCTCGGCCACGCGTCCCGCAGGCTGCAGCCCGGCGCCCGCCGTGGCGTCTGACCTCACGGCCGGACGGCGACGGGCCGCCAGGGTGCTGCTCGCAGCGGGCGGGGAGAACAGAACCGGGTTCTGCCAGCAAACCCGCCTCCCGGCTCACACCGGAGCCGGCAGGGGGCCGACCAGCAGCCCCGGCCCCCCCAGGCCCCGCACCTCGAACCCGGGCCTCGCCGGCAAACTCTCTGGTGTCCGGCTTGAGGTGGACGATGATCTTCGTGCCGGTTCTAACCCCGGAGGCTTCGGCGATTTCAAACACCCCGGAGCTGCGACGAGAGGGGTCCTGCTCATGCCCCACGAGGCACCTCAGGTCCTTCCGTGGGGCTTTCACGGCTGCGCCCAAACCAGCGGCAGAGAGGGAAGCCAGAGCCGCCCGCCATTGGCACCAGGCGCCCCAGGACCAAGGCCCCGCGGGGTCAGCGGCGCTGGGATGTGGGGCGCAGGGCCCCCCATTCGGGAGCTCTCGGGCTCCGTGTCTGCCTGCAGCGGCCCAGGTCCAGACCGAGGCGGCGGTGGGCACACGCCCCTCACCCTGTGCTGAGCCCGCGCGTCTTAGCCGACGGCCCCCTACGCGAGCAGACGCTGTTCCAGGGGCGGGAGGGCGCACGGCCCACGCTGACCAGGAGCGCGGCTCTCCCGGCCGAATCGAGCCTCGGCTCTAACCTGGGGCGAGCTGAGCCCCGGCCGGGCCTCTTCCTCCACGTGCCGCGGGCAGCAGCAGGGTCTCAGCCGGGCAGTGTGCAGGCCGCAGGCGCAGCCGGACAGCCCGGCTCCGGGGGCCTCGGGGGGAGCCCGGCCAGAGCCAGCTCCGAGGGGCGGGCGGGCAGCCAAGGGCCGCTAAGGAGCCCGGGCCGAGGCAGGAAGAGCGGCGGCCCGCAGCGAGGCCCAGGCTCCCTGTGGACAGCGCCTGCGTGCGTGTGCCCAGTCCCCGCCTGCGCAGGCCGCCTCGCTCACCCGTCCGAGAGCCACCGGTACCCGGGGCTGCCGGGCTCTGCCGAGCGGGAATAGACCTCGACCCTGTCGGCCACCATGAAGGCCGAGTAGAAGCCCACGCCGAACTGGCCGATGATCTTGCTGCTGGCCTCGGCCTGGGTCTGCAGCGCGTCCAGAAAGGCCTGCGGGGGCGAAGGCCGGTCAGCGGGAGGGCGCCCTCCCCGGGGGGACCTGGCGGAGACGCCTGCCCACACGGGGACTGCGCGTCTCCCTGACTCTGCGCTCGGTGGGGAAAGCCCACGCCAAAGACGCGGCCCTGGGGGGCTCTGTGACCGACGCGAGCCTCTGGGCTCCCGCAACTGAGCGGCCAGCAGGGGACCCCGGGACGCCGGGCACACCCCAGGGTCCAGCTCGCCAGCGCGACCCGGGCCGCGGAGTCGCAGCGAGTGTGACCGAGGAACTCCGCTTTAGTCGCGCTCATTTTAATTAACCGAACTGATCCGGCAGCGTCCTGCGCCGTGGCCCGTCTGAGGCAGGCAGGCCGCGCCGCCAGGAACAGCAGCGGGACGCCCAGCAGAGTTCTGTGCATCGCTGCTTTCCACCCACAATTAGACTAATTTAAGCACTGGGCACAAAGTGTCGTTTCGGGCACCAGAGACCTACGAAAGCCGAGCAGAAAGGCCTCGGGAGAGGCGGGCGGGCGGGCGGCCGAGGGCCGGGCCCGGCCAGCAGCAAAGCGGCACAGGCGCCTTCCCGGCCAACGCCCGTCCCCCTCGCGGCCTCCAGCCCCCCGCCAGCCCCGCCCCCGGACGCGCTGTCCACAGCAGCCTCAGCTCCCCCGGCTCGGGCGGGCGCAGCGCCGGACGGCCCCCGACCCCACCTGCCGGCGCTGGCCGGGCCACTCCCAGCGAAGGGCCGAGCAGCCGCTCGTCGCTTGCCGGCGGGGGACGCCAGTGAACGCCGGGGTGTGACGCGCCCCCGAGGCGGAGCCGTGCCTGCCCGAGCGCCACCAGGGGACACGCAGCCCGTCACCGTAATGTCGGAGCACTCGGGGCCCGGGAGGGGCTGTGGACGCAGTGGTCAGCGTGCTCGCAGTGGGGGCCCCCGGGTTCCCGCCCCCGCCCCCCACTGCTAGCAAGTGGCATGCTGGGACGCCCCCTGTGCTGGGAGGCGCCTGGGGCGGGCGGGCGGGGGCTTACCTTTGACCCTGACCTGGCGATGGTCCCCAGGTTGGACACCAGCTCCTCCTGGGTCATCCCAACGCCGGTGTCCTGCGGAGAGGAGGACACTCGGCACCGGCGCGCAGCCCAGGGAGCCGCCACTCGGTGCTGAGAGAGCCTCGCTGGCTGCCAGCCGGCCCGCGCACCAGCCCGAGGGCAGACGTGTCCCTCCAGGCCGAGACGGCGCCAGGAGCAGGGCCTCGGGCAGGCCACAGGGGTCACCCGCCAGGAGGGCCGAGAGCAACACTTCGCGGAAAACTCCACGGGCCTTGCAGTGGGTGGGGGTTTCTTAGACTACGTCGCTAAAGCATTAGAAAGTGACGGAACTTGATTAAAGTCAAGTCTGCTTTCTGAGGCCAACAGGCGAGGAGGCGGCCGGCCTGGGAGGGAGCGCCGCACGAGGGACGCCGCGGAGCTTCCAACTCGACCAGTGAGATAATCTGGTTAAAATGAGCAAGAGTCTGAACAGCCACTTCACAAAGAATTTACATAAACAGCAAATACACGCACGAAAGTCACTTTAGCACCACGGATCAGAACAACACGAAGCAAAACCACAGCGGGTGCCCGAAGGGCCCCAGGCCGGCCGGGGGCTGCCGTGTGGGCCGGCGGCAGCAGAGCCCGCCCGGCACAGCCTGGCCCTTCCCAGCCCCTCAGGAGCAGCACGCCGCTGCTCACCCTCCGCGGAGCGCCAAGGCCATGCACCGCGCCCAGCCCCCCGCCTCTCCCAGACCAGCCGGGCCAGCCGCGGAGCCCCGCCCGCGCGTCTGTGCACGCGTCTCCCGCTCCCTCCCCAATCGGCCTGCCCTTAAACACGTAAAGAAGAAAGGCCCAAGTCCGGCCCAGGGAGAGCCGCAAGGGCGCCGGCGGCGAGGGCGGCGAGGGCGGCGGGCTGCGGAGTGGCGCTGTCCGAGGCGCCAGAACCCCAGAGGGCGGAGGAGCAGCCCCGGCTTCCCGCGGCGGGGGCGGGCACGTGCGCAGAGCTGGGGGTCACCCCGACGGAGCCACTGCCCGCAGCAGACTCGCAGACCGGGGGCGAGCGCGAGGGGCCCCCAGAGTGCCGGCAGGTGAGCCGCGCCCCCCCGCAGGACACCCCTCCATGCCCCCAGGGACCCTGGCGGCGCCCCGAAGCCGCTGTGTGGGAGCACGAGTCCCTCGAGGCCACCACCTGGTGACCCCCCTCTGCCTTTGACATTTTAGCACAAGTCGGGAAAAGGCTGGACGAGCAGCCGGAGGGCCTGGGCCTGCGGCGCACCAGCGAGCCCACGAGGCGGGGTCCGTGGGGCGCGTCAGGCCGCTTCAGGGCAGCAGCTCGGGCCCAGCCGCCCGAGGCTGGCGCGACCTCTTTCCTCGCCCTCGTTTAACACAGTAAGCCCGCCCTTCTGGATATAAAAAAGTTCAGATTTCTATATAGGTCTAGACAGACGCGAACTTAAACGCAGACTGGAAGGCTAACCGGCGCCCTCTCTGCCGAGCGGCTGATCTAAAGCCGCCTCTCCCTGCTCACCGGTGTCCCAGGCCCCACTGAGTGCGGCCGGCTGCGACAGCCCCGTCTAAGCCCGAGTAGCGGAAGGCCCGTGGGGGCGGGGGTGCACCTGCACGGTGAGGGTGCCCTTCTCGGCGTCGGTCTGCAGGTGGATCTCCATCTCGGGCAGCGTCCGGCCGGCAGACACCAGCTTGTGCCGCAGCTTCTCCAAGGCGTCGCTGGCGTTGGAGATCAGCTCCCGGATGAACACCTGCGGGCGCAGGCAGGGCGTGCTGCGGGCGCGGGCCGCCGGGGCCCTCGGCAGCCGTTGAATCGGGGGGCTGTGCCCAGCTCGAAGGGGCGGACTGCCGCCTCTGCCCGAGTGGGTCTGCGGGGCCGGCCACATGCGACCCGAGGCCGGCCGCTCGCTGCGCCGGGGCAGGAGCGCGCCCCCCTCCCGAGGTCGAGCCGAGGTTCTGCCCGCCCGCCTGCTCCAGCCAGGAAGGGCCCAGCGGCGCTCCCTCTCCAGCTCCTACCCAGGGGAGACGCAGCTTCCCCCACGCGTGCCCCCCGCTGCAGTGGATCCCCAGGTCCCCGCACCTGGAGCACCTGAACCTCCGCCAGCCCTGCCACCTGCGCCCAGAGAAGCAAGCGGGCAAGTGGACCCCCAAGAGGAACGTCACCCCGCCACCGTGGGCTTGCAGGGGAATCCGCAGCGCGAGGTCTGGAAGCACCTCCCGGGGTGCCGCCCTTGGGCGCTGTGCCGTGTCCTAACCCCCGCCTGCTCTCCAGGCAGGCCCAGCCCACCCGTTCTTCCCCACTTTGTCCACGGCCCATCGCCCCTAGACGAGCTCTAATCTCAGAGAGCGCCACGAGCACCGGGGGGCTTCCTCCCCCAGGACAGAGGGTGGTCACCCAGGCAACGAAGGAGGCCCCGCAGGGACGGGCCGCAGCAGCCCCAGACTACCTGAGGGAATTTTAAATTACCAGCAAAATTCATTCCAGAGCCAAACTGGCCCAAAGAATTATCTAGATATATTTGTCCAAGAAACTCAGATTTTGGTAAAAATCCTCCCACCAGCAGCTGACCGTGGCCCTGTCCCAGGGGAAGCATTCTCAGGGCGCACACGCCCGGCCCCCCAGCGCAGTTCCAACACCGTCCCCCCAGCGTCGGGGTGCCCGGCACGCTCCCTACCTCCTTTTCTGAGTACAAGGAATGGGCGACGATGTCTAGAAGCTTCTTTGTCTCAGCCTGGAACTCGTGTTTGGAAACAGAACCTGTAAAGAATCAGACACAGCCTGCAGGGCTTCGCCGTGGAAGGACATGCCACAGGCGGGGTCACCCCTTGGGACCCCTCCATGTGAGAGCTTTTCCGTTCTTCCCGGCTGTCAACCAATCTCTCACTTTTCCATTAAAAAAAACTTTTTATAGACTGTTCAAAAGAATGCTTAAGGCAAGGGGCCTCCCTGGGGGTGCAGGGGTTAAGTCTCAGCACGATGAAGCTGTCCGCAGCCACTGCAGCACGAGTTCGATCCCCGGCCGGGAAGCTTCCCACAGGGCGCAACAGACCTCTCCTGTCTCCCCGCTGCCCCCTCAGCAGTGAGTTTCAGTGGTCCTCCTGTTCTGCCCCCCACTCTGTCTCTGGGGAGTCCTCTCACCCCCCACACTTCTGGCCCACACCCCAGTTCTTGTATGCATAATAAATCAATCTCAAAAAACAACAAAAAAGAGGCAAGCCTAAGGCAAAGCGTTTCACACAGCTCGAAAGAGCAGGAGGAGGAGGAAAGCCCAGGTCTCTGGGCCGCTCTGCACCCCCACCGCTGGCCCCAGCTGGGCCGCAGCCTCCAGGGCTGGCCGGGGCCAGGGTCTCCGCAGAGGCCCGCAGACCTCGCCTGTCGCCGCCCTTCAGGAGGGCAGTCTCCAGTCCATTCTGCAGAAAGCGAGGCAGCCAGACCCCGCTGCCCTTCTGACCCCAGCTCCCGCCGCCGCCCTGGGAACCCTCTAGGACGGCACCGCGGGCGGCGCCATCAACAATGCACTTGGGGCCCTCCCTCAACCCCCCAGTACCCTGCACGGCCTCTGTGTTGCTGATGAGGGGGCGCAGGGGCTCCTCCTTCGGGTCCTGGGCCGCCTGGGAGCTGAAGGGCCGGCCAGCGTAGCGGCCGGGGGCCAGGTTCCGCCCGGGCCCCGCTGAGGGCGCGGCACCCCTCCAAGGACGCAGGCCTGGGCTCCCTGGAAAGACAGAGGGCGGAGAGGGCGTTAGCCGAAGTCCTCGTCTGCTCCCGCGGAGGGTCAGCAGCGCTGGGGCGGGGTCCCCGAGGCCCGGCGTGACCCAGGAGCCACTGGGGGTGACTGGGCCGCAGACAGCCACGCCAGCCAGCAGAGGCCCAGGGCCAGGCCAGCTGCGGGGCGCCTCCCGCCCACAGGCGCCCGAGGGGCTGTGTGACCGTCTAGAAGGAAACCCCCTTCCTGAGTCTCGAAAACTCTATCCCCAGACAAGGTCAGGCTCACAGGCAGCAGGTTAGAGCCGGGCGTGCTCTTCGGGGGCACACAACCCACCCCCGACAGCCCAGGGCCCGGAGCAAAGGGCCAGCGGCTTGCGCACAGCCTCGAGCGTGTCTCCGCCCACCCCGACGACGTCTCAGCCCAATCCGCTGCCACACCCCATTTGAGTAAGGTTGCGTTCAGAGGTGCTGGGTATGGGGTTTCAACACCATTTGGGGGACGCACAACCGGTGGCGGGAGCTGAAACAGTGGGGGTTCTGCAGAAGCGCCCCGGCACCTTCTGGCTCCCAGGGCCCTTCCCGGGGGGAGCAGGAGCCTGGGGCGGGGCCGGCCACACTGCGCAGTAACACACGTGCCGTCCGGGCTGCGGCAGGAGCAGGAGCCCCAAGTCCCCCCGGAAAGTGGCCCTCTGTGTGCCGTGACCCCACCCCGCAGGTTCTGAAGTGCCCCACGAGCGCGAGGGCCCTGGGGCGCGCAGGGGAGGAGCCGTGCGAGGGGGCCGGAGTGAGCCCTGCCCGGCGCAGCCGCAGGAGCGGTGACTCCCAGACAGAGCGTGCGCAGATGCGCGGAGGGCACGGTGGCCCCCAGCTGTCCCCACGGGCCCAGACGCGACGGCAGTGACGGCACGGGGGCACGCCCGCCCGGGAGCGCCCGACCAGGCTGCCCCAGCAGCCCCGAGGCCTGGACACACCGACCCCCTCGCGCCCCCGGAAGGGCCCGGGCACGCGGCGGCGGACGTGAGGGGCGCAGGGATGCGGCGCCTGGGGACCAGCTCCGACCGGAAGGGCCCCGGGAAACGAGGCCCCAGGGGCAAACGGGACGGCCAGCGAGTGGGCCCGTCAGTCCGCGCAGGGGACATCGGGCAGGATGATGCTGGTGTCTGGGGGACTGGCGGGGACAGGCCCCCGCGGCCAGCGCGACAGGCAGGCCAGAACGTGCATCCTCTCAAGTACCGCCCCCAAGATGCCGTTCCCAGGGGAGACGGCGCACCCCAGGGCGGGCGGGGCACAGGGGCGGACCCGGCACGGACGCCTTTCAGCCGCGTCGCACCCCCATCTGGGCACCGGAAAACCCAGGCAGAGCCCGCTGAGGGATGCCCTCTCAAGTCACAGGCCGGCACCCCGGGGAAGCCAGCCGGCCCCGAAGGACGGCGGACTCGGGGCGCCACGGGCTGGGGACGTCGAGACGCACCTGCGCGCACCGCAGGGCCTGGCCAGGGACGGGCGGCCACTTCAGGCAAGAGCCAGATCACCTCCCACTTGAGTCGGGGTCATCTCGGTCCTCAAAGACGTTACCCCTGGGGGCGGAGGGGTGCAGAGGGTGGAGACCGAGGGCTGTTCTGTGGCATCTCCGCACAGCGACACTTCAGAAGCGCCCGGTTCTCTGAGGACCACCCCACACGAGCCATCTCATCACCGCACGCGCGCACGTCCTCACGCACGCCCGGCCGCGTCGCCCGCTCCAGGCAGCATCGGCTACTCCCGCTGGGCGCTGTCAGGCCGCCCTCCACACAGAACCACGCTGCATCCCACACACCTGCAGCGGTGAAACTGCTGGACTTTTGTCTCTTGATCATGTAAGAAAATTTCATTTACATTCTGTGATAAGCAAGCCTGAGTCTATCCACCTTCTAAAACAGTTTCTATTCCCTTGTTTGTTAACGGACTGCTGATACCCTCTGATCATTTTTCTACTATAGTTTTCATCTTTTTGTTACTGATTTTAACAGCTTTTTATACATTAAAGAAATAGTCATTTGTTTGTAAAGGCCTCCCTCACTCCAAGATATAACACAACTTTCCCATTTTATTTTTCCTACTTCTTTTTCACCCCCCACTTAGTATTTCTGAAAGAGCTTAAGTTGTTTAAGATGGGAATATACTTAAGTCTTCATAATCGGGCTTACAGACTTATTTCAAACCAGGACTTCTAAGACTTCCCATCATAATTCCAAGCTTACATTGATCAATTGCACTGTTATAGGCAGATCTGACTCCAAGTTAACTGGACTCTCTGTGACTTTGAGAATAAACAATAGTGCAATAAATCTGCCTGGCCGATACAAACACACTATCTATGTGGTATCCGCCATCATGCTTCCCCCAACACCCCAAAGGAAAAACCACAAACCTCAGAGTTAAGCTACAAAGTCTTAGTATTAACTTGTTTGGTGGTTTGGGGTGGCACAAAATGGGAAGCACCAACAGCCTGAATCTGACCGCCCCCCTCCCTCTCAGCCCTGTCTGCGCCAGCGGCTGTCCCTCTCCCTGCAAGCACACCTCCTTGCCACCTCGCCGGCTTCAGGCTCCCCACGCCCTCTGGCTCCGGCCCGCAGCTCCCTGCTGAAAGGGCAGAGCCCTCGCTCTGGGCTGTGCACCTGAACATGCTGGTACTTGCCAGCCAGGGGCTTCTACTCTGGGCTTTTTGGTAATGTACAATTTACCTCACTAAAATTAGGGCAAGACTGAGTTTACATTTCTCAGCAGCAGACTCCTGGAGGCAGAACACCTGAGTCTAGTGCCAGGCTGGCAGCGGGGCGGCCCCTACTGCCAGGAGCCTCAATCAGCACGGCCCTCACTAGGCTCGAGCAGAAGCACACTCGGCCAACAGATGGCGTCCGGCCCCGCCGGGCCGCTGCTGACTAGTTGGCAGGAATCACAAGTGCAGCTGCAGCCAGGGTCTCGGGGAGTTCCGCCTTCCGACCCCCACCTCTCTCCGGCCTCGGCGCAGCGCCTGCGGTTGGCTGCATCGTGGCGTCTTTAGTTACGTGCCGCGCAGACGCGCTCCGGAGGTTCAGCTGCCAGAGACAGTGGAGTTCCCTGGAATTACATACCCCAGTCAATCTCCCATTATTGGCACAAACCCTATGGATGCTGAAAGGATAAGGAAAGATGCACAAATTCATGCCAAGAAATTGACAACTTTCCAATAAACGAATGCCCTGAAAAAATGAAATTCGTCCAAAGTGACAGATGAAACAGAAATGCTGAATTGCTTTACATGTAATGAAAAAACTGACTTTGTTTTCAAAAATATTTCCACAAACAAAAGTCAGACCCAGAATTTTTACTGGTGAATTCTAGCAAATGTGGGGAAGAAACGACACTGATCTTAGGCAAACCTTTTCAGAAAATGGGGTGGGGGGGGGCATTTCCCTGCACGTGTGATGAGCCGGCAGCCGCCATCTGCAGGCAGAGAGGGGCCATCTGAGGGGATGGGGGGGCCCGCAGCCTCACACCGCCCCAGGAGGCGACATCATTTCTCTCCGGCAAACTTGGGTTTTTTGGGTTATTAGGGGTGCCAGTCTTGATTTGGGACGTGCACGTGGGTCCCACCACAGACACACTCTTATCGTCCATTGTTTGTTTCCAAATAAACCCATTTTGCTGCTGGAGTAACTGACTGCTTTTGTTTGAGGGCAAAGATCAAAACCCGTCAAACACACTGTAAACACACGAAATAACACCCCAAACCACTCGTGAACACAGACTCGGAGGTCCTTCACGAACACCAGCAAATCGAATACCCGGTCTATAAAACGACCAATCCGGTTTCTCTCTGGGATACAGGTTTAGCACTGGCCAGTCAGTATAATTTACTACACACAAAGTAACAGCTAAAGAAATAAATGGTGCCAGCTGGGATGAAGGGCAGGTGGGGCTGTGGGCACTGCCAGCACCCAGAGAGCAGACCGTGGAGGGGCTACTATATTCAAGACCTTGTCTCCGCCGTGGCAGAGGCCACACCCACGTACGTGCACTGGGCCTCCCCGGGGGCGCAGCGGTTGGCACCGCACTGCGCGCTGTCGGCAGCGATGAGAGGTCGACGCCCAGCCGGGGAGAATCCCACAAGGCATGGCAGACTCTCCCGCCTTGCCCGCTGATCCCCTCAGCAGTGTGTTTCTGATCTGCCTGTTCTGCTCCCCACTCTGTCTCTGGTGAACCCTCTCGCCGCCCCACGCCTCTGGCCTGCACCCCAGCTTGTATGTATAAATAAATACATCTTTAAAAAAAAAAAAAAGACCATGGGGGTAAAACAGAGCGTGGCAGACATCTGCCTGGACAGACAGACACCGCGGTCTCTCCCAGCCCTGTGGCCCGTGCAGCCGACTAGTGAAGCTGGCCTGTAACCAGTGAAACTGTATCCACAAAAGCAGTTAGCACAGCCCTGGGGCAAACCCAAAAGATAACAATCGGCATATATGACCAAATTAAAATTAAGAATTTATATCTGGGCCTCCCTGGTGGCACAGGGGTTAAGTCTCAGCACTATGAAGCTGTCTGCAGCCACTGCAGCACGAGTTCGATCCCCGGCCAGGGAGCTTCCCACAGGGCGCAGCTGACCCCTCCTGTCTCTCCACTCTCCCCTCAGCAGCGGATTTCAGTGGATCTGCCTGTCCTGCTCCCCACTGTCTCTGGTGAATCCTCTACACCCCCCACCTCTGGCCTGCACCCCAGGTCTTCCACACAAAAATAAATCTTAAGGGCCAGAGCCACTGCAGGCCGGGGAGATTCCCATGTGGTGCAGCGGACCTCTCCTGTCTCCCCGCTGCTGCCATCAGCAGTGTACCTTGGTCGATCTGCCTGTTCTGCTCCCTGCTCTGTCTCTGGTGAGTCCTCTTACCACCCCACACCTCTGGCCTGCACCCCAACTTGTATGCATAAGTAGGTAAATCTTTAAAAAAAATACTAAAAAAGAAAATTTATATTCACCAAAACAAAAACAGACACCGAGACCAGAGTGAAATGCAGTCACCAGCTGGGAGAACAGTCACACACTGACAGGGAAACTGAACAGAGATGAAAACTCACGCAGAATTCAAAGATCCCGAAGGAGAGAAAGTCAACTGACCCGGAAGGAGAAAACGGGCAGCGTCACGGAAGAGGAAGCACCTGGCTACGCCCTCGGGGGAAGGTGCTCGGGGTCACTAGCAGTAAGTCACGACCCAGAACATTGGTTTGCACCATCAAATGACGTTTAAAGGTCTCAGGAGCCCTGGTGTCTGCGGCCAGTGAGTGGGGCGCGTGGAGCTGGGGCGCCAAGCCAGAGGCCGGGGGCACCGGCGTGGCAGGCCAGGCTTCTGGGGCGGAGCCTGGCGCCCTTTCCGCTGTTCCCTCGGCTTTGGCCCTGACGGGACCACCAGGGGCAGAGATGAGCCCGGTCTGGAAGGAGCCGCAGTGCGCCCCGACCCGCCTGCCAGTTGGGGCTCCAGTGAGTCACGACTCAGTGAGCCCCAAGCTCAGGCGGCCAGTCTCCTCTCCCAGCCCCAAACCAGGCACCAGGCAAGAACGGCTACTGCCCTGGAGCTCCCTGCCCCTCCGCAGAGGCACCCCGCCCTGCAGGGGACTGTGCCCGCCCTGCGGGCGCAGCCAGAGACCCCTGGTGTGGGCTGGGCCTGCAGCAGCAGCGGCGACACCCCACCCCAGCGAAGCTGCAGCTGTCCACGCGGGCGCGGCTGCCCCCGGCTGCAGACCGCCACTCGCACCCTCCGGGCCACCGGCTCACTGCCTGCAGCTGGTGTGACCCTGCGGGGCGAGTCTGGCACCCCCACTCTTCCATCGCCTGTCGGACTCCTGGCAATTCTCTTTCTTTTTTATATCTAAAAGGGCAGGTCTAGTATAAAAGGGAAAGGGAGACAGAGGGCACTTGCACAGACACCAGGGGGCAGACAGCGCGGCCCCAGAAGGGACAGGGGCTTGTCTTGAGAGGCCCGCGGCTCAGACGGGCAGCCTCGGAGGGGAGCGGCGCTGCTGCTTTCGAAGGGAGAAGGCGGGTGAAGAGAAGCCACTGCCCGGCCACAGGTGGGCAGGGAGCTGCCAATTTCTGTTTCTTAAGCTGAGCAAAGGATGTGCATTTGTGTTTCTTTCTAAAGCCACACACACAATCTGCATTCCTCCTTAGATGCGCTCTTTCACTCACACACACACACACACACACACACACCCCGAAGGTGGTAGCAGCTCTAGTCTCTCTGGGTCACTCTGAATTTGCAAACAAAGAGATGGGCACAGAGCCTGGCAGGATCGAGGCAGGGTGGGAAGGCGAAGGCCCAGACACACATGCAGTTCCCGGGGGCCTCTGCAGACCCAGAGCCCGCCACCGCAGGCACGTCGAGACCTGCTGCGCACCCCCCCAGGCGAGCCGGTCCTGCCGAGAAGCCTCCCTGGCCAGAACGAAGTGTCAAACTTGACCGGAAAAGCCCCTGAGCACTCCACGCCCTGCAAAGGGCCAGAATGTTGGCACAGGCGGGCTGCACGACGACCCGCTTCTCCCGCAGACGCCTCACTCTCCCACTCTGTCGCGGGGCTGGGCCCTTCTGTCTAGGTCTCAGCAGTGCTGCTATTGGTCTTCTGCCCTTTTAATATGGCATTCATTTTGACTGCACCAAAGTTTTAAAAAAATAGTTAATCACATCTTGACTTATGTGGCCGCGAGGTAACTGGGTCATTCGATTTCAAAGTAGCTACACCTGCACCAACGTGCCCGCTCTGCAGGGCTTCGCCGGGCCAGAAGGCAGGTGGCAAAGACAACCGTGTGGGCACGGGCTCTGCAAGCCTCACTTTCAAGATGATCCCTGGTGACTTTAGCAGAAACAAGCAAGCGCTCCAGAAACACACCGCCGCGCCTCTCTGCATGGACGGGATCTCCGGACGAAGCAAACAGCAGCTTCCCCAGCAGGACCCAGCAGGACGGCATTTCTGACTCCAGTGGCCGCACTAAGGACAATCCAAGAACGTTCCCAGGCTTCAGACCTTAGTATTTCACCTGAGTGTGAACAGAACAGTTTCAGAGATGGAGACAGCAATCGCCAGGGCTGGCCTCAAATCACTAAGTCGCCTTGGTGGAGTCACAGAGGCTGACCTTTGGGGGTGAAAACATTTACTTTTCTGCACTGTTTTCTCATCAACCCACTTTCTTCCCGCTTCCTTCAAGTGCGAGCTTCTCCTCTGCCCAGGACGGAGCATAAACTCAGGGATTTTTCTTTGTTCAACCAACTCTTCAGCTGGCATCGAGGCCTGTGCTACAGCAGGACGTCCGGGCGGGTTTCTCCAGACAGTTCAGATCACTCAGGCCCCCGGGGTCCGAGCCAGCGTCCACTGCCCAAGGCCCACTGGGAGCGACCTGGTCATCGGGCACAAGTCTGTCCTTCGCCTCTGTGCTACGCGGTGCTGGCCAGGGCTGCACAGTTGAGGGCCTGCAGTTAAGAGGGGGACCCACACATCCCGTGACGCCGCAGTCAGACTGCAGTGCCCCTCCCCCTGAAAACAAGCTCGGAACCACCACAAAGTTGTCTGAAGTCCTGTGAGGGCAGCGGTGTGAGACCACAGGGCAGAAATCAAACCCCACAAGCACCAAATTAAGTGAAAAGGTGAGGAACAAACTAAATCAAACGGACCCCGGTACTAAAGGGGAGGCTGAGGCCACGAGGCTTGAGGTGGGCTTCATTTTGGAAGACGAAAGCTGCAATGCTTAAACCCTACAAGAGAGGCCCCCTCTTCTGACCTTTCTGTGACTGGATCCACACCTACAACTCTCCTTTCAAAGGCAGAAAATTCCAGCAAAGGCTCCTGTTTGCAGAATGAAAAAGGCGTAAGACGTCAGCTCAGCCGCGAAGGCAGCTGCAAGAGCGAGCGAGGGCACGGACGCTGTCAGGCCTGGGGGCTCAGGGCGCCGCCGTCAGGGGCTGCTTCGTCTGGTGGGTGCTCAGCCCGCTGCCCGCGCCGCTTCACTACAACACGTGCTTCTGAGGACTGAGTGTGGTGGTGCTTTTCTGGGTGTCTTCTTCTCTGGGAGGCAGCCTTCTCAGCCGCCCACCGTGAAGCAGTGACTGGACACCTGCTGGAGCGCCTGTGGAAGGTCTGAGGGCACAATGCCTTTTTCCTATCCACTCACGGGTTCCAGAGGACCCCGTCTGAACCCGACTCCTGCTGGCTGAATGACTACTTCGCCAGGGGAAGGAATCATTAGTTGTCTGTAGTGCGGCTGGTTCCTAACTGCGGGTAGACCTTGAATTCCGGAGCCAACATCACGGCCACCAGGTCCCCAGAGCGAGCGGAGCTGGGGGCGTAGCCCTCACGATGACACGCAGCTGAGTTCTCTGAACACGGGCCAGGTCGGGCACTGTGGTGTCCTGATTTCAGAAACGCGTGGTCCCCACCCACAAGCTCTTATCGAAGAGAGGAGAAAGGATATAATTTTGGGGTCCATTCACCCTCATTCCGCATACCCCTAGATTCTTGTCAAGCCAAATTATCCAGAGGCCTCCCCCCGCCCTGCAGCTGAAGACTCGGCCATCCTTCTCTCTTCTGTGAAACTCACACTAGCTGCTGGATACGCCAGAGGCCTCCCACAGGCGGCCACGTGCTCCACTAACCTCCGACCCGGTGGCAGGGTCACATCCGCTCTGAAGTTCCAGAGGGCACGCACAGTATTTGCTGAATAAACTAAGCAATGAGAATAAATGAAAATAAAGTCCACAAGCAGACTCTACCCTACACTCAGACACTCCAAGGGAAGGAGGGACTGGGCTGACGGCGACATGCAGTCACGGTCCGAGACGCGAGGGCAAGCGCATGCTAGAACTCAGCAGTGCTTTCCCAGGAAAAGAGAAAAAGACACAGAACGCTGCATTTTCTGCACAGGTGACTTCTGCACCCCACTGTAGAAGACATGGACCCTCCTGACTATAGTTGCCCTTACTCGATCCACACAAACAACTTCCCTTACGTTAGCCCGAGGTGACAAGGGCCTCTGCCACAGAGAAGGCTTTATGGACAGCATGCTCGAACCCCTGCAACAGAAGCTGAAGGAGGACAATTATTAAAGAAAAAAGAAAATGGCATAAAAACATCCCTGGGATGAAAATGGACATATCTTCACAACGGAAGTGACACTAAGTGGCACAGAGAATGATTAAAGCAAATATGTAGAAACATCCTAGAACAAGAACAATTAGGACAGGGAAAAAAAAAAAAAACAACCATTAGAAGAGGGAAAATAACGACTAAGAACCAAACTGACATGACAGCTCATCTGTAGCGAGGGGCTGAGACAATGGAGTAACATCACCACTTTCTGAAAGGAAATTATTTTGACCTGGAATGCAATACCCAGTCAAACCTTTATACAAAGTAAAAATATTTGGAGACAGTAAGTAGGGCTTAGACAACCCACAGATTTTCTGCAAAACTAACAGATGGTATGTTCTGGTAAAACAGGAAATAAAAATCCAGAAAAGACGATGTTAGAGCCAAGTGACAGTAATAAACCTACTTGTCTTATCCTAATGCATTTTTTTACTCTGTGTTAATTTTAAAACTCAGATAATAGAAACAAAGTGTACAAGACACGAAGAATGTATATCTACAAATTGCCATGAAACAAATGAAAACATTCTCACTCTCACTAGTATCTACAAATGTAAACTAAACAAAGTAACGTTTATGAAACTATCCACTGGGAAAACATAATATCCAGTGCTGGAGAGGCGGGCCTGGTGTTCCATCCTAACGGGATAGTATACCTCGTGTAGTTGGCTGGTAGCAGCTAACATTTCAAACAATCAGGCGCTGAGACATAGATTCTGAAGAAAAGCCACGCACGTCTAATGCTAGAGCATGATAATGACAACAAAATCCGGAAATAATCCTTGTTACTTAACTACCAGCCAATGACACGTGCCTAACACAGGGCACTACGCAGCCAACGGGAAGCCCAGACCCGCGCACCAAGACAAGAACAGATGCGCGAGCTACGCGGAGCTTAAAAAACCCGCTACACGGTTCAGGCCTCTCCGCGGAGAGAGCCACACACGCAGACTGACGCGCGGGCGCGGGGGCCGCCTCCGAGCGGGCGTGAGAGGACGGACCCCGTCACTCCTTTTTGCCCAACACCTATTTGCGTTTCGACCACTTGCAGGCCCTGGGGCCACGGTCAACGGCCCAGAGCCCGCGGCTGCGGAGTGGGCGCTCGGGTTCGGGTCGCACGCGGTGCGGCTCGCTGGAACCCTCGGCGGGAGGAGCGCAGCCCGGACACCGCCTGCAGCGCGTCCCCAGCGCACCCGCGGCCTCCGCGCGCTCGCGAAGCTGCCCCCGGAGCCCGAGCTAGGAGCCGCGCCGGGGGCGGCGGCAGGAGCCGGGCGGCCGGCGCGGGGGTGACCAGGCGGCCCCAGGTGCGCAGGGCGCCCTGCGTCCCCGCCCGCCGCCCCCGCCGAGGAGGGAACGGGCTCGGGCCCCGCGCCCCTGCTCGTCGTCTGGCCACCCTCACCTGCCGAGGCGGCCGCCAGCGCCGGCGCCCGCGGTGGCGGCCGAAGGCGGCGCCCCCACAGCAGCAGCGCCCGCAGCTCGCGCGCCATGTCTGCGCAGCTTCCCGGCGCCTGGCGCGGGCGTGCGGCGCGCGGGGGCGGGGCCGGCCGGGGGCCTTCCTCGGGCGCGGCGCGCTGACGTCACGACGCGCGCGGGGCTGCCGGCCCGCTGCCGGCGGGGGGGCGGGGCCTCCCCGGCGCGACCGGCGCGCGCGCGGGGACCGTTGGGCTTGGGGGGCGGGGGGACGGAGAACCTCCGTGACCTTGTGCCGCGTTGTCAAGGGCGACGGGCCGCACAGCCAGGCGCTGGAGGTCGCCGGTCGCCGGCGCCCGCGCTCACGCTCGCCGGCGGGGCCTGGCTTCGCGCGTCCCTGCCGGGGGCAGGCGTCGGTCCCCGCGAGCCGGGCGAGCCGGGGCTCTCTGTCCGCCCCGCCGCCTTTGCGGGCCCGGGAAGGCCGCTCCGGACACCGAGGCAGGCCAGATCCCAGGGACGCCCGGCTCGACTCGTCTACACCAAACGTGAACGCGGCGCCAGCCCCCC
This sequence comes from Scalopus aquaticus, assembly GCA_004024925.1. Classification (NCBI taxonomy): domain Eukaryota; kingdom Metazoa; phylum Chordata; class Mammalia; order Eulipotyphla; family Talpidae; genus Scalopus; species Scalopus aquaticus. The sequence continues at coordinate 120,753 of PVIJ01002991.1, read as the reverse complement.
ACCAGCAAAGCTGCTCGCTCACTCCAAGTCTCCGGCCCTCCTGGGGGCCACGCCCTGGCTCGCAGAGGGGGCTGCAACCCTGTGGCCACGTCCAGGCCAGAGTCCCCGGCGCCGCCTGGAGCGGGTCTCACCGCTCCCCAGGCCTCCGAAGACCCGCTGCCACGAGCAAACAATTGTACAAAACGGAGTTACTTGAGGTTGTGAGGGAAGCTGCATAGGAGAGGCGGCAGGAGAGTGTCCCCGGAGGCCAGGACATATCTGGGGTGTCAGGGAATGCCTCCAGGTAGAAGGTGTAGAGGGTGATCCCCAAGTCTCTGGCTTGAGCAACTGAGAAGGGAAACGTGGAAAAGGGTGAATTTGGATAGAAGAGCAGGGGGCTCACGGGGAAGACGCCCGCAGCCTCCTGCCTGCCCCCTCCCGGTCTGCGGAGCCGCCTGTCTTCCACTAGGTTCACTAGTGGTGCGATCAAGGTTCCAAACCCTGGGCCCTCCGTTTTCAGGCAGTGCTCTCCTCCATCTCTGCCTTTCCCCTCCCCTCTCCAGGCCACGGGGCACCCTCCTTCCCAGTAGCTGTTCTGGGAGAATCGAGGGGTCTCGGCCTTGATTTCACGCTTGTTCACTCAGCTGACACGCTGGTCTGCTGGGCAACAGATCTAACTTGGGAAGCTTTTACTTCAGGAAGGGAAAGTGGTATTTAGCAGAGGAAAATAGGAAGCCTCGGCTGCACTTAAGTGGGGGGTGGGCTCTGCCAAGATGGGCAGAAGCCTGCCCCAAAGAGGCAAACTTCAGGTTCCAGACACCACCAGGGCCTCTGTCCTCTCGGTGTGTGGTCTTCAGACATTGCTTTGTCTGGTCTTCGTGACACTCGTCCTCTGCTAGCCCAGGGGTCCAAACTGTGTCTCTTGGGGGCCATGGGCAGGTTCAGCCCCGACGCAACCTTATGACCACCAGGAAAATGGAAGAAAAATGATTAGTTGAGATGCACTTGGGTTGCACTGATGGGACCAACGGGGCTGTCTGGGAAGAGCAGAGGAGGAGAGAGGGAGGGGGCACTGCCCAACTAACTCCTGGTCTCCCGGTCATCACATGGCCACCACAAGGCTGCCCACTCCTCTTCCAGAAGGCAGTGGCCTGCCCAGGGGGAGCTGATGGCCACGATAAACACCCGCTGCGTCACCACCACCGGAAACCAGAGGCCCCCCAAGTGTCCGTCCACAGACGGGTGGAGAGACGGAGGCGCGTCCACCCAGGCAATAGTGTTGTTCAGACTTAGGAAGTCCTGACACCCGCCACGACACGGATGTCCCTGGAGAACCTTCTGACCAATGAAACAGCCACAAAAGACAAACAGCACAATCACATAATAAAGTAGGTGGTGGGCGCCGTTATACTGCTGGAAGGAGGAATGGGGGGGGGCTGCTTCATGAGGACAGAGTGTCAGTTTGCAAGATGGAAAGAGTTTGGGGGAGGGAGCGTGGTGGCCACCACACAGCAGTGTGGACGGACTTGATGCCACAGAAGTGGCCACTTAAAATTGTGATGCTGAGGTTTTTATGTTAGGTGGATTTTACCACAATTGAAAAAAATGCCCAGCGCAAAGAAACACCAGATCCAAACGCCTCCTTTTCATTTCTTTGTTCAAGAAATTCTTCTGGGCGAGCTTCTCCCGAAAGAGCAATACTTGAGCTCCCCGGGACGGCGCGGCTTAGGCGCAAGGATACTTCCTGGCCTGCAAAGACCCCAGATAATGGGGCTTTCCCCCTCAATTTCATGGACACTCTCACAAGGCAGCTTGCTTTTGAGAGCCCAAAACTGGGGCTGTGGAGAGAAACTCTGGGTGTTGTCTGAAGGTTGTTCCAGGAGGTCTGAGTGTTGGGGGTGGGTGGCTCAGGAGCACCCCTGCACAGACCCAGGCTGGCAGAAGAGCAGCGCAGCTTCAGAGGTGGGCACTCGGCCTCCCCCCCACAGAGATGTCCAGCAGTGGGTTGAAGGCCTGGCAGCAGCTGCGCAACACCTAACACTTTTCTCACAGTCTTTGCAGGTGCAACTCGGAAACTTAGTATTTTGCTGACGCGTGACAATGATCGCAGTGTGCTTGAAGAATGTCCCCCCCCAGCAACTGCAGACACCCGGCCCAGCAGGAGGGGGCCGCAGGAACCCAGGCCCTGACCCCCACCTGCCAGTGCTGGGGTTCGGCCGGAAGCAAGGCCTGAAGCCCTTCCTAGAGGCAGGCGTGGCCGACTTAGCAGGGCCAGTGGCGCTCACTAGAACATCTCTGAGTTTACTGGACGGCTCCGAGGCTCGTTCTCCATACAATTCATTTTGCTTTGTCCGTGGTCCCCTTTAACTACCCCGTCAAGAACACGGGGAGTCCCAGGGGGAGTCTCCAGACCCCTTCACTGCCGGGGGCTTGGCCTCTGTCCCTCTTCATTTCCTGCCATCTCAGCCATGGGCCGAGGCCCTGCTGGGGCCTCCCTGGCCACCCACTCACCAGGCGTCCCGCAGGAAGCCTCCCTCCTCGGGGGCCCCCTCCGTGCTGCGCCTGTGCTCCTGCAGGAAGGGGCAGGGCGGGCAGCCCGGGGGGCTCCCGGCCTCCCTGTGCAGCATGAAGAACCCCTGGGGCCTCCAGCAACACTGGCCTTGGGAAGCCAGGGCCGCCCCACCGGGGTTTTGAGGAAGGCTGGAGGCCCACGAGGGCCAAAGGGGACAGAAGGTTCCAGAAAGCTGCGGACTTGCCCAGCGCCCCCTCCCCCCACAAGCCTGTTTTGATCATGAACATTTAGACTGAGGCGGGGTCAAAGCCCCAGACCGTCCTCTCAGGGCCCTGGAGCTTGAGCGCGGGGTGCAGACCGGGCCTGAGAGCCGGTGCGCGCCCGGCTGGGGTGGGGGTGCTTCCCCAGCCCCGACCACAGGCCTCCTGGTGTCCGGCGGAGCTGGCTGCAAGCCCCAGCACCTCCGCCGGCTCCCTCCGCTCGTCGCCTGACGGGTGGGCTCTGCTCAGAGCCGAGGAGCCGCTCAGCACCGGCCGCCGAGCTCCATGCGACGCCTGTGGGGAGTCTGCCTGGGGCTCCGCTCAGTGCCCCCCATCTCTTGGGCCACTACTGGTGCTCACTGCCTCTCCCCATGGGGACCCCTTCTCCTCCCCTGGGAAACCAAAGCTCAGAGCTCAGGGTCAGGAACAGAGAGCTGGCCTCCCCGGAGGGCTGGGGGGGTCCCTGTGCAGCCCCCGAGTGTCTGGGCTCTCACAGGTGCCAGGACTCCGGCTGCTGGACACCCCCTGAACACCCCCCACCTGGCCGGCCCCCTTCTCCAGCCTCCCGGGGGCAGGGCCCTGGCACCGGTCTGGCCCCCGAGGCTGCCTGCAGCGCCCAGCACAGCCCGGGCGCCCGAGCCTGCGCCCGAACAGGCAGCCCCGTGTGGGCGAACACGCAAGGTTCCTGCTGCCACCCTCGCCGCCGCTCCCAAGGGTGTTTTCCTGAAGGAGCTGTGGGTGCCGTCCTCGCCCTGGCCTGGCACAGCCCCTCGCATCACCCGCTCCCTTGAGGCCCCTGCCGGCTCGGCTGCCACCGCCAGGCTGGGCCTCCGCACACCAAACTAGTCTGGAGGCGGCGTCCTCTGCTGGCCTGGAGCGACGTGAAAGCCCGTCTCCGCCCGGCCGCCCCGGCCCGGGGCTGACCCACAGGCAGGCCGGGTCTCCCGCACCCCTGACGAGGACCTGGCGCCCCACCCGCTGCCCCTGGCGCTGCCCCTGGCGAGTGGGCCCCAGGCAGGCCTGAGCCTGCGGAGTGAGGAGGCCCGCGCGGGTCTGGCGGGCAGCAGAACCGCACTGGGCCTGCCAACGGCTTCTCCCCAGAAAGGAGGTAGGAAGAGGCTGGCTCAGGGCCACGCCTCAGGCCCGACCCCTCATGCAGCCTGCACCCCGCCTGGGTCGGGGTGCTCTGCATCGCCATCAGTGGGGCCGGAAAGGCGCAAGCACGGCTCCTCGTGCGCGGCAGCGCCCCTCGCCGGTCCCGGCTGCGGGGGTGGGGTGGGGTGGGGGTACACGTTCCCTTCAACTCACAGTCAACCTGCTTCCCTGCTCTCGCCTTTGCCGGACGCCCCGCGCGGGCACCGTGGCGCTCGGGTCCCCGCAGCGCGTGCCCGGCGCCTCTCTGGGCCTCGTGAGGCGGCGCGGCCACAGCGCCGGAGCCGCACACTCGCCCCTTCGCCAGAGGCCGCTGCTTTCTCACAGCGGCTCGATTTCCGCCGCACCAGCGTGCCCTGGCCCCGACGCCACCCGACGCCACTTTGCGGCGAGCAGAGACAGGCGTCCGCGGCCGGACCCCGCTTTCCCGCTTGGCGGTTCCCAGACGCACGCGCAGGCAGCGGCCCCAGGGCTGCGGGGGCCGCCAAGCGGGGCGTCCCGGGCCCACGCGGCTCCCCGGTGTCATCGGAAACGCCCGTGCTCGTCGGGTTTCCTCTTTCTTGTCACACACATGGGCCGCCGCCTCCTCCAAGAACACAGCGAGGGACACGGCGCCGGGGCCTGCGCCCCCGCAGACCCCGCCAACGCCCAGCGCGGGGCGGGGGTCCTGGGGCACCCGGGCGCTCGGGATCTGATTTCGACAGCCCCCACCGCGGGAAGGCCGCGGAGAGCGGCGGGCTGCAGTGGCCTCCTTCTTACCTGCTTTATCCGGCTGTTACTGAAACACACCCCCGAGGCAACGTGGAGAACACCTGGGAAACAGGGCGGTCCTCTGGGCCGCGTCGAACTTCCACACCACGCCCAGCCACACGCAGACCAGCAGGCGCCCTGGGCGGCTGCCTCAGGAACTCAGGCCCTGCCTCCCCCCACAGCGGCCTCCGGGGCGGGGTGGGCTGGGGGGAGGCTGGGCCATCTCCCCCTGGAGCGACCCCGCGCGGGCTCTGGGATTGGCGCCCACCCCTCGCCGGCCCGAGGGCCTCTGACCCGGGCCAGCCCCGAGCGCGGCGCGTGCACTGCCCTCCCCTCGCGGGGGCTTCACTGCGCCTCGCGAGCGGACCGCCAGAATCATGCCTGACAAAGAACAGACTCCAAAAATATATATAAATAAATAAAAACCTTGAACATTCTTACAGGGATCTTAGAGAACAGAATACATGTTAAAAACTTCAGTAATTTATATCAATTTTAAGCGGTTCTTTATATACAATGGGGGAAAAACACATGCATAGCCCAAATACAATGTCGAAAACAGCATTTTCATAACGAAAACCCCAACACTAAGTGTTAATACCATGTACATGAATTCAAGAAGGACCACCCTTTTTGTCTGTTGCACACAGTTTATTTAACAATATGATATAAGAAATGAGTTGGTATTTTGCCATTCTATACAGTGATTGAATCTTCTTGAATTTTCTTATTTATAGTAATTATAGCGCTTGCATGATTTACACTAGAATTGCTTTTCCTCATTTCAAGTTTCACATAGAAGAAAGAAAAGAATGTTTCTTCTCTATTAACATCAGCATGGTCTAAGAGAGTGATCATCCCTATTTTTTGTCTAAAACCAGTTTTATCAGAGAAACAAAGCAACAATTTCTACATCTGCAAGACAAGAGCTTGGCTTAGGCCAGCATGTATAGATAGAGGTGTGTGGGTGTGTGCGTGTGCACGCGGGAGCAGATTCCTGCCGTCCAGGTAATACTTGGAGAACGCCCACAGAGTTCACTATAGAAAAAATCTTTCCGCAACATCAGAAAGTTGCGGGATACATTATAAGCTTGCATTATTTCAGGAATCAGTTTCTGAATATTATTTTTCTTCTCACTTTTAAACATAAATGTTTAAAGTCTTGAAAATACAAATAAAAAATATGAATATAATGAACTTGTTTTTCCCATTAAAAAAAGGCATGAGTCACCAGCAATGACGACAAAAAGAATCCAAACAAACCCCCCTCCCCCCAAAACAAAAACAAAAACAAAAAACAAAAACAAAAGAGAGAGACCAGATATTTAAATCAACTGGTTTTTAACAAAAAAATATATTCTTTGTATTGTTTCTTTAAACAGCAATCTACCCTTCCACGCCTGGAAGCAGCAGTCCATCCAGGAACAAAAGGAGCCCGGATGCTTGGATTTCAGTACAAAAGGCCCGAGAACACGAAGGGAAGCGGCTCGCAGCGCTACAAGCCCTCCACGAACTTTTCCAGGGTGTCCCCTGTGGTGTCGCCGACCAGGGACAGCTCACTGGACAGCGCACTCCTGTTGGGGGTGTTGAGCTGCGGGAGCATTGCACTCTGTTCGGGGTTCCCCAAGTGTCCCTGGTCTATGGAGCTGGCCATGGTGACCGCGAGTCCCGGGTGCGGGGAGCCAGTCTGGGGCGAGACGTGGTGCGGCGACGGCTGGGGCTGTATCCGTGGCGACGGGCTGGAATGTGGAGGCTGGGACTGGGGCCGCGGAGACTGCACGGGGGCCGGGGACCGCACCTGGCTACTGAGGGACGCGGCCATCTGCTGGCCGGGGAGGTGCGAGGCCTGTGGCTGTCCTGAGAGCATGTGCTGCTGGGGGCTCATGGGGTTCGGCTGGCCCGGCGACCCGATCTGCTGCTTCATCTGCTGCTGCTGCAGAATCCGCTGCTGCAGGGCCTGCTGGATGTTGGGGGTGCTGTCTGCGCCCAGCCCGGGCTGGCCCATCTGGCCGAGCTGGCCCATCTGAGCCGCCATCTGGCCCATGGAGCTGCCCTGGAGGGAGAGGTGCTGCTGCATGCGCTGCTGCGGCATGGCCGGGGGGTAGCCTCCGGGTCCTTGAGGCTGCTGGAACTGGCTGTGCCCCGCCATGCCCCCTGCCATGCCCGCACTGCCCTGCTGCTGCTGCTGCTGCTGCTGCTGCTGCTGCTGCTGCTGGATCAGCTGCCGCCGCAGCATCTCTCTGTACTGCGGGCTCATGCTCGCCATGCTGGGGCTGTGCCCGGGGTTCATGATGTTCAGGGCCTGGCCCTGGGGGTTCAGGCCCCCCATGGCCTGCTGCTGTGGAGGCACGCCAGGCCGAGGCCCGCCGGCTTGCATGGCGTTCAGGTTCTGGAGGCCGGGCTGCTGGTGCAGGCCGGGCTGGGGCTGCAGGCCGGGCTGGGGCTGCAGGCCGGGCTGGCTGGCCACGTACTTGGCCGTGCGCTGCTTGATGAAAGCAGCCATCAGCTGAGGGTTCGACTTGAGGATGTTGAGCACCTGCTGCTGCTGCTGCGGGGAGCTGGGCGACTTCAGGGTCCGTAGCAGGTCCTGCAGGGCGCCGGGGGAGATGCTGCGGGGCGGCTGCACACTGGGCATGCGCGGCCCGGTCACGGCCGGCTGGGCCTGCATAGCCATGACGGGCCTGGGCAGGCCGGGCAGGGGCGGCTGCTGCGGCAGGGGCGCCTGCTGCCACTGCCCCGGCGGCAGGCTGGGCATCACCGGCCCGCTGACCTGGCCGGGTCGGGGCACATTCAGGCCCACGGGGGCCATCTGGCTGACCGAGGCCAGCAGGCCCGCGCGCCCGGGGGGCATGCCGTTGTTGATGTTCACCCGGTACAGGTGCTGCTGCTGCTGGGCCTCGCGCTCGATCTGCCGCGCCGCCTCCACGGCCGCGGGCGGGGGCTGGGCGGGGGGCGGCGGGGCCGGCACCTGGTTGGCGGGCTTCCCGGCAGAAGCCGCGGCGGGGGGCTGAGTCCGGGCCACGCTGGGGAAGCCGGCTGGTGGCATGCTCACAGGCGAGGGCTGGGGCTGGGCGGGGGGCTGCGGCGTCTGGGGCGTGCTGGGCTGCTGCGTGGGGGTCCCGGGCGGAGCTGAGGTAGGGGAAGGCAGACTCTGCTGAGGCACGTTGCGGGTGTTCATGGTGGCCATCCGCCGGCGCATGAGCTGGGCCTGCTGCAGGCGGTGCTGGATCTGCTGCTGGCGGAGCTTGTGTTTGATGTTGAGGCAGAAGGGCACGGGGCATTTGTTTTCTTGGCAGTGTTTGGCGTGGTAGCAGCAGAGGGCAATGAGCTGCTTGCAGACCGGGCAGCCGCCATTGGTCTTGCGCTTGCAGCCCTTGGTGTGCTGCACCACCCGCTTCATCTTCTGGCAGGACGGCAGCGAGCAGTTGGCGTTGCGGCACTGGCAGGCGTGCACCAGGGACTGGATGCAGCGCTGGATGCTCATGCGCCGGGACTCCTGGGGGCTCTTGGACTGCGGCTCGCCCTGGCTGCCGCCCTCGTCGTCCAGGCCCAGCCCCCACTTCACCATCTTGTGGGTGTGGCTCTTCGTGTTGTAGCAGTTGATGCAGAGGTCGTAGTCCTGCAGGCGGAGGGACACTCGTCAGCACCGCCCAGCACGGCCCCAGGGCGTGGTGCTCCGGTCTGCCCAGGGCCCGGAGGGCATGGCCCGCCCCGCCCCGGGACGCACCCAGACCCGCTCGGCCTGGCCCAGACGCTCGCCGTCAGGACAGCGGCCCGAGCGCCACCCCGGAGTGCAGGGCCCCCAGACCGCCGCCCCCGGGAGGAGGACCCTGGGCTCAGACCCCAGCACTGAGTGCCCCTCCCTGGGCGGGGCTTCCACGGCTGCCTGCACAGAGATCGGTCAGGAAGCACGAGAGCTGGACAAGGGGCCCGGCAGGACGGACGACCCGCTTGTAGAAAGGGCAGAACACTCCAGCAGCGGGAACGAAGGGGGACAGGGCAGCGGGCGACCGGGACGCTGCCGGGGCGAGGCCAAGGGGCTGGTCTGTGCAGCCGGGGGCCGCCTGTGCGCCGCGGACACGTGGCGGGGTCTGTCGGGACGAGCGAGGCGGGCCGGGGCCCTCGCTGCCTCAGCCGACGGAGCCAGGGCGCCCGCAGGGGTCAGGCAGGCGGAGCACAGCCCCGCAGCACCGCTCCCGGCCCCCCTCGCCCACGGGCGCCGGCGGGGCCCACCTCGCACACGGTGCAGTGCCAGCGCGTCTCCACGTGGTGCTTGCACTCGTTGCAGGTGTAGACGAAGCGGTCCTGGCCCTGGGTGTGCAGCTCCACCAGCATGCACAGCGTGGACCACTTGGAGCGGCGCAGGGACGAGAACTCCCAGTGCTTGTCTCTGGCCAGCGTGAGGAAGGCGTCGCGCCCGTCCATGAGGTCGCAGCTGAGCAGGGGGTCGGGGTCGACGATGGGGGGCAGCGTGTTGATGACGGGCCCGGCGTGCAGGTGGATCACGAAGAAGACCTGCGTGGGGGAGGGGAGCGGTAAGCCCCGGACGGGCCACCCCGACACTGGCAGTCCCGTGTCCGACCCGGCTCCTTGGGGGGCGGGGTGGCCCAGCGGCCAGTCGGCCCTGCCCGCCGCGTGCCCCGCCGCTGTGGGGTGCTGTCGCCCTGCTCTTGCCCCTCGCGCCCGCTACCTCCTTGTGCTTCTCCATGGTGGCGTAGAGCTTCTGGGACAGGTCGTTGGACACGTTGGGCATGCTAGGCTTCTTCTTGTTGGCTCGGCTGATGCTGCTTTTATTCTTGTTGGTTTTCTTGTTGTTCTTTTTCTTGGCGTTCTTGCTGTCGCCCTGGCTGCCCTGCAAGAGCGCGCGAGTGTCAGACGGCCCGGCCGGCGGCCCCACGGGCCAGGAGGCGACGGAGCTGCGCTGGGGAGGTGCCGGTGGAGGGCCCGGGCGCAGTGGCGGCGCACGGAGTGAGCCCGCTGCCAGTGCCAGCTCGAGCCCCCGGGGCGGCCGGTGCCCCGCTCAGCTGCGTGCAGCAGCCTGGCCGCTGCTCTGCGCTGACTGCCCGGCACCCAGGAGGCCCCACGGAGAGGGGCGGGGCAGCCTGGGAAGTGGGTGGGGAACACGGAACCCCAACATCTGCTCAAGTTTCCAGTGAGGTTTTAAACTTTTCTCAAAAACCAGGTAATAATAAAAATAGTAAAATAGAAATAGGAAAGTGCTACCTGACCTTCCTCGAGGGCAGCTTGCCCAAACACGAGCCGTTTTTGCCCACCAGCTGAAGTCAGCACCCACCCTGAGGGGCTGGGGCATCCCGGGAAATGAGGGACCCACCCGCTGCCTCTGAACTGTGGCCCTGCGGCCCGCCCGCCTCGGCCAGTGCTGCCAGGCCCAGCAGGGCGGGCCCGGCGCCCACACGGCAGGGGGGCAGCGGCGCCGTGCGCCCGGGAGCCGTGCTGGCGAGATGCCCCGTTGCCCCGCCCTGGCCTTGCCCGCCCAGAGGGGCACTGGAGGGCTCACAGGCCAGCTCTAGCCTCTCGTGTCCAGTGGCCCCTGGGGCAAGGCGCACAGTTCAAAGGCTCCCAGCACCCACCCGCTCCGGGGAGCCCGGTGCCCGGTGCAGCCCCGGGACACCAGACTCGAGCAGGCCCCCAGCGCCACTGCGACGCGAGGACTCGCCCTGCACATGCGCTGGGCCGGGCAGCCACTCGGCAGACACGCAGGGCCAGGACGCCCTCACGAGCTCGCTTCTCCGAGCGCTCGGTGCTAGCAAGCATCTCTCTTTTTCTTTTAATTATCTTTTAAAATTTTATTTTTCAAAACAAGCATCTCCAGTGGCAATATGCCCATTGCCAATTCTTGACTTCTCCACCCACGCCCCCATCCTCTGACCGCCTCAGAGAGGCTGTGTGGGCTTATTCACCTGTCTGTCCTTCCCATCCCAATCCCCGGGGCAGGGGGCGTTTCTTCAATTCCCCTCCGCACTGCTGAGGCGGCCCGGCCAGTGACTTGGCACCAGGCGGGGAGACCGAGTCAGCCAGTGGCCCCTCCAGCCACGAGAGACCCGCGGCCTGCGCCCTGACAGCAGCTTGCGCCCGCTCACCTCCGTGGTCTCACTGGCCGCGGTGCTCTCCTCTTTCTTCCTCTCCTCCTCCTCCTGCTCCAGCTCCTTGATGCTCTCCTCCAGCACGTTGGGCCAGAAGTCGCCTTCGAAATACGGCAGTTCCTTGGCGCTTGTGAGCCTGTCTTCAGTTGCTTGCTTGAAAATGTCCTGGGGGGTAAACAAAGCATAGCAGTGAGTGCCAGAGCCCAGGGTGCCCCGAGAGCGGGCAGAGGCGTGCGGGGCCCTCTGGCACCAACGCTGGCCCGGCGGCAGTGAAGCAGCCAGCGGCGCTGCTCTCGGGGGCAGTAAGAGGCGCCTGCGCTTCTATCTTGGGCCTGCCTTGGACTTCTCATCCTAGCTGGGTCTGCATGCGAGAGGCAGGACCGGTGCAGAGCCACCCACGCCGTCGGGACGGCACCTTATAGTCGTGGATGATCCGCTCCGCAAAAGCCTTGTCCAGCATCTTCTTGTACCACTCCTGCAGGCGCTTGGGCTTAGGGATTTTCTGGTCAGGGGGGTGGCAGTGGAAGATGTAGTCGTCCCCTTCACTTGGGGGACAGGCCCAGATGTGTCCTGTGACATACCTGCAGGACACACACACACAGCTACAGCTCAGGTGGAACACACTCTGCGAAATGTCCCACCTGTGAGAGCAGCCGAGCAGAGTCGGAAGCGAGAGCAGCAGGAACTGTAAGACGAGCAAGAGTGGAGAAACGACCAGAACGTGCACGCAGAATGCCCGAGACGCCGGCGCGAGGGGTGGGGCACAGGCAGGCACCCCGGGACCCACACACGGGACGAACGTGGGGAGACACCGCCGTCGGGGTGCCTTGGGCCGGGCCCGGCTGCAGGAGCTGTGGCACGAGCATGCCAGGGAGACGCGCCCGAGCCTCGCATCTGCTCGCTGCCACGCTGGGAGGGCAGGGCCGTTTCTCCACGCCGGGCGCGCGCTCTGCCCAGGCTGCTGTGCTGGGGCCAGCGCCCTGACTGACACGTGCAAAAGGACCGCGACAGGTCAGCGCACGAAGAGAGGCCAGAAGCCAGAGACCAGCTCTTGTGGGGGCGCCCGGGCCGGGCTGGCGGCACGGGGGAACCTCACTGGGGGCGACAGTGGGGCTGGCTGTATGGCTACTGAAAACGACGGCTTTCACGACACCTAAAACACGCACAGTGAGGTCAGGAAGGAGGCCGGGATGGGAAGAGACGCAGAAGCGGGCAATGCAAGCGCTGCAGGCCTAGGACAGCATGCGGGGGCTGGGGGTCTCTGGAGACCCCTAAGTCCAGCGAAGGATGTTAACACAAAACTTTTAAAAATACTCATTTCAAAAAACAAAAACACAGTGAAAAATAAGAACAGAGCTTTTAATAGTCTGGAATAATTTGAACTGAACTCACCCCAATTTCTTCACATATTCTAAATACCCGATGAGGATCTCGTGGTAAACAGCTGTCCGGAGGCAGCGCGGCCGGAAGAAGTGAATACT